>JAPYZI010000534.1:0-75153 GCA_030523105.1 Ophioninae sp. A BG-2022a
ACCATTAATTTTCCCCAAAACCCAAAATTTCCGTGAAAAAATTGTAAAAAACTTCTAAAATCACGATTTTTTTTGTCGTGTGCAGTGCTTTCGACGAAAGCACTGCACACGACTAATTATCTAGTACAATTTTAGGTAAATCTACAGTGTTCCGTGTACCCCCTCATTATCGCAGCGCGAATGAATACTTGCGTGGTAAATATTCGTGCCATCATTGTTTGGGTGGTTGACGTACGAGTCGTAATTATTCGTAGGCGAAATGTTTGCACGCCTAGCTAATATATTATTTTTCCATGCGTTCGAATATAGCCCTATTGGGTACGTTTCTTCCGTGCTATTGGAGAATGCTCACTCGCGTGGCATATTTGAAGAGGTCGAAAGCACACGAATTAATGAATCAGTAATAGCGTTATATTTGATCCCAGTGCTCCCTCTCGAAATAGTGGGCATTCTAATATTCATAACCTTCAAAAATAATTGGATCTATCGGGAAGGGTTATTCGTGTGTGCACACGATAATCTTTATAGAGTTTTAATATTCATTTTAGAACATTTCTGTTTGGATCAATTCTTTCAAGATTTTTAAAAGTCCTTTTAGAACTTTTTTGTTGAGATTATGTAGCCTTTAGTATTTTTCTGTTCACGTGACATTCGACCCAGAACTCCCATATCCAAATGGCATTCCACGTGACTTTATTTTGAGATCTTTTCAGGTCAGATTAGGTTATTTCCGAGGCTTCCTCGGCCGGATAGTCTTTCCCGAACATTCTGGTTTGGTAGCATTATTTCGAGGAGTTTCTAGAATCTTCCTGATAACTCAAAGCATTTTCTGATGTTCGATCTAAAGATTTTGCAAAATCTTTTGATTGGAGAAAACTCGGATGTTTAGACTAATCTACAAATTTATAAAAAATTGAATAATTGAACAAATCTGAAAATTGTGAGGGTGTCAGCCATGAAGTATTTCTTTCGGAAGATAACCATTATCGTATACTTTATGACAATACCTTCCGGAAGAATCCAATTACTGAAGAATGACGTTTCCATCTAAATAGATTCTCGGCGGTCTCGCATTCCGCGATTTCCACAATTTTGTTCTACCCATTACCGTTACGTTGACGATTTAACGTAACCAATTCGTATCACGGCAGAAGTACAGATCCGACATTGTCTCGGCACTAATAGTGAGAAAAAGTCAGAACGATCAAGGTGACCAGAGAAGAACCATAATATTCGAAATGACTAGGGGCAATACCGCACGGAAATGGGGTGGAAGTCAGTCCAGTGAAAAGGTCCACTAAAGAAAGAGAGAGAGAGAGAGAGAGAGGGCGAAGGAGGGAGCAAGAGACGAGGATGGAGAATTTCATGGTCTTGTGGGAAATGGGGCTCGTTACATTAATTAAAGAAAAGAAAACGGGAAAAGAGTGGCGTTACGACGAGAACCAGAGGGTAGCAGTCTTAAGACAAAACCTCTCGCGTTCTCTCTTTAAAACTCTCCATCTCTCTCGGTCTCTCTCTCACCCCTTCTTTTCTCTGTCCCGTCTCGTTATTTCTATTTCATTTTATCTGCTTTCTCTTTCTCCTCATTCCCAATCTTTTCGTTCACCATCGCAGTTTCCGGTCCATCCTTGGTCCGTATACACTTATGGGAGCCATCAACATCGGCAAAGCGGAGTCGCCGCTGAATGGGAAGGAGGATCGAAAACCTCTGACGGTCATCCTGCTGTAATAAGATCCGTTGCAGACCCCCCACGAATCAGGAGACTCTCTGACATCTTTTACCGCAGATGTCGTACTCTTCGTGCTGAAAAGATTTTATCCGAGCTCATGTCCGTTACTCGTTATTTTGGGAATTCAACTTGAACCGTTTGTGTACGTCTTCAATTGAAAAATACGATTTTCAGTATTGCAATAAACTTTCAGATTTCATTAATATATAATTCTTGCTCCAACAGAATATTTGTTTAGTTTTCATTCCAGATGCGCCAGACAGCGATTGCAAAACATTATTTAAACAATTACAACGTCACTGTTTATCGATTCTTTCCATTAATAAAAAAATAAAATCTTCCCAAGGTTGTGTACCAATGATTTGCTAACTCTCAACTGTTCTATCGTTTCAATGCTACGAAAAGAAAGTACCTAGAATCGGATTCCATTTAACGAGCTCGAGACAAAAAAGGTGCACCAAAGAAGTTGACGTCTCGCGAATTATTTTTCTTTTTCCTCGGAATGACACAACTGAACATTAATTAGCGTCGAGGAAGCAATCAACGAATAACGGCCACGGTACACTTGGCAGAGCTTGTTATGGAATTGCAGTTAAAATCCAACCATAAATAATACGAACATTAAGAATTTTCTTGCTTCGTCGAGACGAACATATCGAACGTCATATCTCACTATTTCTTTTCCTTCTCGTATCACGAATTCCTGGCTCAATTGTCCAAGCTATTTTTCCTGACGAACAATACCGACCGTGGTATGACATCCTCCGGGATTCTGTCAATTACAGCACGTTTTCACGAACGTTCCAAATTTTCCAAAGAAAGGTGGCGAATAATAGCGAACGACGCGTTCAGAGCTGACACTTGCACAAAGCTTCGTCGCAATTGCATTTTCTTTATTTTTTTTATCGGAAAAACGAACTTGACGATACGGAGGTAAAAATGAACGTTGTGTTATCAATGTCCGGATATAGCTCAATGAGCTTTTGTACCGAAGGGAGAAAAATAGGGGGATGAAGGGAGGAAAGGTATAAAGGGAAGTCCGGGAAAAGAGAGCGACGATTGTTGAAACGAAAGACCGACAGGATAATGCGTATGCAAATAACAGGTAGCCTGGAATCGTTGAATGGGGCTACGGATAGTGCGACAACCTAATTTTGCATATACAGAGTGTGTCCGAATTCCCAAAAATTCATATATCTCGCGAAGGACACACTTCAGGAACAAAATGTTCACACAAAAGTTACATCGTTCGAGGCGATAAAAATCGCGGTGACAACTATCTTGCATTGAGTACTAATTCTCAAAGTTGTTTGAAGGTGACGTCCACTTTTTCAAATAATAACCGATATTTTTTATTTCAGTAGGATGTTCCTCGCAACAAAATAGACATCTTTTGTTCGGAACATTTTTCATTCTAACTTCCATTTTCAAATATATTCCGAATATTCAAGCTGTTAATCGATTTAAAAAACTGCCAACAAAACAGCTCAAATTCAATAAAAAAAATATGAAACGAAAAAACGTTTCGGACGTACGTACCCAATCGCGTGGAAAATAAGTACCAAATTAAAAAAAAACCCTTACCAGTTCCCATTGAAAAACCACAATCCATCCCGAAATAACCTTCATGCTTACAACCGAATAAAAAATGCCTTCCACCCTTATTATCGTTCTTACAAACTATCGAACTCTCGTTCGAAAGATTTTCCTACAAATGATACACCGTTCGAGATATCGGCCAGCAAAGATAGACGTCACACCCTGTATACGCTGGCGGGCATAAAGCACTATAGAATTTTCTATATGTCCATTATATAACGACACATATATGTACGTACTCAGGACACCGAGCGTTGTTACGCCTACTCGAATAAACTCCATTTAACGTATACCAGCTCATTTGTCACTGCGGAATCCGCCGGGATTATTTGTCAAGCTAATAATGCGGGTATGCACTGTTTCGGAGGGGGAGGGGGAGGGAGGGTGCCCCGAAGCAGCGATAAAATCGTCGAGAATGTGTTTGATGCAAATAATTGCAAATGCTCACTGGTAAACGCCCGTTTGCGGTTTGTGGGTAACCGTTAAATTTTCGTTGTTACTAGCTAGCGTGTGTATCGTTTCTGATTCGCAGGGGGATGTGTGCGCGGGTGGGCGCACGTCCGTCAAGCTTTGAATTTGCTCGGACGTCCCGGTAACCGTGGTAAAATTATTTAACGCTGCTACGGCCTAAAATTGGGCAGATTTATTTTTGGTGCCCTTTTGAGGACGTGTAATCGACGCGCACGTAGGGCACTTCAAAGAGACGTCGCTGCGTGTACACTCGACGCAGAGCACGACCCTTTTTACGCCCGAAGGGTCCCGTGATGGGCCCTGGTAAGTACAAAAAAAAGGCTCCACTAACTCGCAAGTGACGTTCCAGCCACGCTCAAAAGAGCGTCAGCTCGGATACTTTCCGGTCAAGTATAAGGGCTCTGAGAATTCGGCCCTCAGGGATTACGCGTAATTACTCGAGGGCTCGAGGGCTTAATTATCTTATATTGCGGGCAATAAAGGGAGGCGTAATCCATGCACCCAGGATTGTACTGCGTATTTTCGAGTTTGGAGAATCGTATTATTAATAGTTTTCTTTTTTATAGGGGTATTCAATTAATTTAATTCAGGTACGAAGGATTAAAGGCTCTACTCCGTCCGCTGATCTTTACATTATTTGTGGTAGGTACTGGAGCTTGCAATAGTACGGACAAATTTTCAAGTTTCGCTTTGCTTGCTTTTTCAATATTTAACTTTTTTTGTGGCCAGTTTTGACTTGACATTTTTTAAGGATTCTCAGAAATGTTTCAGAAAATTAATCAAATCACTTTTGAGCTCGACTTTTCGCGATTCTTCATTTACCAATTTCCTTTGAGAGATGTAAAGTCCGAAAACAACGGAGCCTTTTCTACGATTATGATTCATCGATTTGTGGATTTCGCATACGACTTTGGATAATAACGAATGAAAATGAATTGACAAGAATTTTTTTCGAAAACAATTTTCGTTCCATACCCATGACAAATGGTTGTTTCAATTTGACCAAAATTTGTTGTAAAAGTAAAGGAACAATTGTATCGAACTCTACAAACCTTTTGATAATTCAGAGAGAGAGAGTCGATAAAGCCATTTTAGTTACTGAAGACCCTTCTGAAAAAGCGGTCACCCCTCCGACTATCGTTTTCGCAATCTCCGAAAAATCGGTTGCTTCAAGCCCCAGCCCCTGGTGCCAAATATTAGGGTAGTGAATTTATTTCTTCCGCGATCTCACGAGTCGCGATGTGTATGAATTTTCGTTGATGTTTTTTTTAAGGTATATGAGTTGTTCGTAATACGGGAAGGGTGAATGATGAATCGGCAAAGAACTCGAACGCGGTGAGGGTTTCGGCTGTGCGATAACGACGTGTACATAAAAGGGATATATTTATAGCTGTCCGTTCCACACGAGGGTGTATAGCTCCTTTGAGGCGCTTTCTCGATGCCTTTTATATATACGTACACATAAGTTTTCCTTTCCCCAATAGCTCTGCGTGAGTCTGAGCGCACCCCACGATTTTTCGTATAAATCGTTGCTCTCACTATCGATGCAGCTTTCTCGCGAAGCGCCGCAAAAGCGCGAAGGAAAAACGCGGTGAGAGGGAGAGAGAGGAAGCGAGAGAAAAGAAAGGGGAGGGGATTGGGGGTCGAAATCGGGTGCGATTGCGCCACCGGGTACAGTAAAGCTTCTTGCTTCTTTCTCCGTCTATTTCTTTGGGTTCTATTTTTCTTATCCGTCCAGGCATGATAACAGGACGGTATATAACAGAAAACGTTCGAACGGATCGTCAGCCCCAAAGCAAAGGCGACGAGAGTTTGACCTATGGCGAGGGACCTTTTTCTCGCAAAAAGCTCACCCGTTTTCTCCACTATTCGCACGTCCGAGACAGAGAGATGTTTTTTTTTTTTTTTTTTTTTTGAAAGGCGAATTAAATCAGAAAGAGAACTGGAAAAACTCGAGGGGTCTGTTGAGGAAAACGATTTATTGAAATCAATTGAAGGCGTTCGATCGACTGTTTCCATTCAAATTTGGGAAAATCAACGTTTTTTTTCTCAAATGTCCATTTTGCTTGAGAAAGATTTATTTCTAATATATTTATTTATCAAATTCGGAATCTTTTTAACGCTTTGAGGAATAAAAATGTCATATGGTTTGAAAGTTTGGAATTCAGTACTTCTTAGACTGAAAAATGTACGAGGGTTGTAAACAATTTACGGAGTGAATTAATTAAAATTAGATGTGCGGCAAACTTTTCTCCCATCTATACCAGTCGAAACATCTCCTGCCGCAATATTCTACAAATAATGGTGATAAAAAAAATTATTGAAATCCACTACGTGCATTGAGTCGATAATTTTCTATCCTAATTAACGAAAATTTTATAAAAGTTGTTTCGAGGAACCGCACATGAGAAAATATCATCATTTTTCTAGTGGCTGATTATTTAATTTATATTATTACGAATTATAGAATAGTGATATAAATGAAAATATATTTGCTACAATCGAAAAAGAAACATTTTTTTATCGATCCTATCCGATCGAAGAAAACTTTTTCGTAGCGTACGACGAAAAAAAAGTTCGGTGCTAATTTCTGTCAATTATCGCTAGGTCGAACTCTCCGGTTATGGTTATACGTCACGGCTGTCATTCCCACAGAATTCCGAGCAAAAGACGAACATACTTCCCGAACAACATGAACACATTAGCAGAGCTTTTTTCCCTCCAATTTATCAGCATGCATCATAGAAGTATGTTGGCATCTGTTGGCATTATTTTCACGTCGACTTTCTCGTTGGTTCTCCCCGGAGTCTCCATCTTTCTAAATAATTCCAGTTGCCGAGGACGTCCCTCCCAGAGGGGTTCCAAATCGAGGGATGAAAATCCCCTCTTTATATACATTACCAATGACTACAAAATTTTTATGAATGAGAACTCGAAATTTGTTGGCCGTTTAGTCGAAAGCTCGAAGAACCCAAATAAGTACGATCTGAAATTCGTTGGTGGTTGCCAGCTCGAGAAACCCAGAAAAACCTAAACAAGCCTAAACTCAGTCTCGTACGAATAAGAATGAAAAGATCCAAGCGCGAACAAGTTCAAATGTGTCGATCGTTTAGTTGGAGGCTGAAGAAACACATGCAAACCCAAGCTCACAAAAACGCGGATAAACAAACCCTAACCCATACGAACGGGGATAAACAATTCCAAACCGAAATAAACGGATCCAAACAAATGGGAATGAACAAACTCCATAAAAGCCAAGGCGTCGATCACCTGGTCGAAAGTTCAAGAAACCAAAGACCGTGCCAAACGCGAATAAACAAACCGAAATATGTTGATCATTTGGTCGAAGGCTAAAGGGAAAGAGGTTAGAAAAGTCAAGGATTCCCTCGCGTTTGTGCAATATTTTGAGGAAAGAAAAGCGGGATTGGCGTTGGACGAAGAGTAGAGAAAATTGTGTACCGGCCGCGATGACAAAGAAGTGCTCATGGTCGATGCTTTCGTAGTATCTGGAGTTCGCAATACACCACTCGGTCACGAAGAGGGCGAACGAGAAAAAATATCGACATGATGTACAATGCTCTGCGTGGGAGGAGAGAGAGAGCGAGAGAGAGAGAATAAAAAATTAAAAAAAGTAGAGAGAGTGAGAGAAAGAGCCAAGGAAAAGTGGATGGCTGTTCTTGAAGAGTGAGAGGGTGTGGCCGAGACCATCGCGAGTGCTTTTCGTCCTCTCTTGTTCATCGTCTTATATACTACTCTTCACTCGTTCTTTCTATTCCCTCCTGGCCTGATCTCTTTTTCTTGTACTCCGCTCTCTCGATCCCACTTCATCCAATGTGTACAATGAAGACCCGGAGTGACGTTGTACCCGAGCACAACTTTTTTTTTCTTCCCAGAGTCGATTAAGATTAACCACGTAAATACACTCGAGTTGAGCTTTCGTTGCAAGCCGCATTCACTTGACCTTCTCGAGCTGCGAATTTGTGGCACTAGCATCTTTCCCGAGGCTCGATAAGGATAGCGTGTCTTCAGCGGCAAGTTTGGGAGAATGGACGATAGATGACGTTGCGCGGGGTATTTTATCGAAGTGATAGCTGAGGATCCAATATCAGTCCGTTACCGATAGCTCGTGCTCGCGTTTAAACTGGGATTCCTATCGCGTGTAGTCGGTCGATCCGAAACAAAAAGTTCGTAAAAATTCTTCGAGTCCAATGTGTAAAGGCGCGCAAATCGTAAGATTAAATAGTCACGTTCTACGCAAAATGTTTACCGATTGAAATTTATATTTAATCAGGAGAGACTTGGTCACAACGTCTTCATTGTTAAGATTTTATTCGACAGATTTCTTCTTAAAATTATTCGTAAGATTGTAGCCTTCAAGGTATTACTAAAAAAATATTTAAAAATCGTTTAAATTCTTCATAGTTTGGAGATTGGTAATTCCTAATAGAACTCTTGAAATTGATTATTGCCCCATTTTGTCGTAACTATTTGCCTAACTTTTATCCAAAGTTCAATTTGGGTATGGCCCCTTAATGAGGTCCCGTCCCGATGGAGTTGATTGCGAATCCCGGTGACAAATCCATTAGGAAAAAAACGCTCCTCGTCGTGACTCACCCTTTTACACGAATCCACTAATTTCGAGGCCTTTGCATAAATGTAAGATCTCGCATAAATGAAAACCACCTTAAACAAATGGAGGACCTTGCCACGATGGTAATGACCCACCTGGAGTTTTATATATAAGCTTTTTCCTGTTTTCTCCCTGTTTCATTTGCCTTCTTTCCTTTTCTCGTTTCCTCAATTTTTTTCCAACCCCCTTTTGCCCTCGCCCACGCTCTATTCCCTTCATGCTGGGTCCAGTTGCAGTATCTCAGCGAGCACCATCGCTAAGGGGAAGCGGTAGTTTAATGAATACGTTGAATAATTTGATATTAAATTTCTCAGGAGTATATCTACATGAAACAAAGTTGACTGGTTTCAACGAGTCGTGGCTTTCCCCTGTGATATTATTCCACGAGTGCATGCTGGCTCACCTTCATTCTCGTATTCGTCGACATCGTCGTACTATTTAAATTCTACTTTTCCCTCTCTACCTCTCTATTTAAATGACCAGAAATAATGAGCTCAATAAGGAACTACCCCATCGCTACGACCCTCTCAGAGAATTTCCTTAAGGGCCTTTACAGGATGCCGGAGCCTTCATGGGGGGGGGGGGGGGGGGAGGGTTGGACATTGTACTTTTGATCTGATCTCTCAGGGTTGAAATTCTCTCGAGAGAAAATCTACCCCTTTGTTTTTGTGCCAGGTTGGTGGAAAAAACAGCATGTATTGAGAGGAATTGAGGATCAACCTCTAATTAAGGATCCTCGGTTGTTCAAATTTCTCTCAGTTTTCTGTTTATAGTTGTATATCTCGTCAAACTAAGAACGGAACAATAATATCAAATATAACAATGTAGATGTATATAGAAAAATATAGAAATATAGAAAAACGTCAATGAATATACTACGAAATTTGTATTAAAAATATTACATAACAGAATTGTGAAAATAACAATTGTTTATATATTTACTTTATTTTAGTGTATTTTGGTTATTTGTTTTTAGTATTCCGTTTTTTCGTTACAAAATTTGATTAATTTTTTAAATATGTAATGTTTTCATTGATATTTCATTTTTTCATCAATATTTCGTTTCATCTCTTTAATATTCTGGTTTTTCTTGAACATTTCCTTTGCAGGAAATAATGACGCTGAAGCACCTTCGCGAAACTTCAAAAATAGGCTATAATCCTTGATGTTCCCACTCTTGTATTTACTCGCGTATTTATGTCATTGCATTCTGGTCATTTGAAAGGAAAAATCGTGTTTGCTTGGTTGTACGTTTGTTCATTGTGGCCACAATCCATGACTCAGCGCAACGTTCATCAGTCTAAATCACAAACCATACTTTCAGCTGGGTATTCGTAACACGTGCATAAAAATTAATTCAGTATTTATCGACTCGTCAACACGAAAACGGACTGACAATTTTTTTCTCAATACTTTTTTTCTGCTCGATTGAATCGACGCAAAAAGGATTAGAAAATATCGAAAAAATAAAAAAATCCATTAAAAATACAACCCCGATGAAAAGGACATTTTTTGATGAACCTTTACTGCGTCCGTTCATCGCAAGGACCAATGAATTTGAGGCTGCTGGACAAGCAAGTTCGTAAGAGCGCGAAGAAGCGAGGAATGGTTGCAATTAAGGGCCCGGCATTAATGGTAAGCCCCCTTAATGCCATACCACGGGACAGTGACTTCGGACTTCTCTTTGTTAACATCCTTGCTGAACTCGGTGCCGCGACGAACCGGAGGCGAAGCCCGCCTCATCGTTCTCGCGTCTGCATACCGGCCATTCGCTTTTAACAGCCTCAGTCCCTTCCGCCCTTACGCGCTTGTCCTCCTGACCCGTCCGTCGTCACTCGACGGTACGTAACAAGCTCGAGACACACGCTCATTAATTACGCTCTCGTTGCTTTACGTCACCCGGTTATAACGAACGTATTCCACTCGTTTAATACCCTCCCCCCTCCCCGCTCATTCCCTTGCCTTCAAGAGACGATGATTAATTCATTGCGAAGTCCGTACATGAATGCTTGCTGCATGAGGGGAAGATGACTGTAGCCGCCATTGAAGATTACGAATATTTTGACGAAATGCATTTCCTTTTTTTTTTCGTATTTTTTATTTTAAAATTGCACGGTTTCGTTTGGAGTAGCTACTATGGTATTACTAGATGCGGAGAAATCGCCGAAATTCAGGATACTTTCGGGTACGATGGAACTTGAAGTAATAATAATACGGGAATTATTTCAGGATTTCCCATTCAATAATTTAGCAGCTACAGACGTGTGAATTTATCATGGTATCTTTGGGGAAAAGGTCGAGACTTTGAGTACGTTAAGTATCAAAGAATTATACTGCCTTGTCGCGTTTTGCAGTCAATTTATAAGTCAGTGATTATTTTTATCGATCGCCCTTTTTTCAATACCTGCCGAAGTTGGTTTCGGGAGATGGTCCCAAGCATCAAAAAAAAAATATTAAACAATGCGTGGGCACAAATGTCCACGACTGGGGGAGGTGAAAAATTCTAAAAGTGCGGCTGTTTATATCCGGAAAAGGCTCGTCGGCCATGCATTTCGATACATAAGTTTTCGACGTGTCGCTTCTCCCCCCACCCCATACGCCGTGACTTTTAATTCCTATCCCTTTACCTTCCATTTCTCTTTACTACGCGATCCCTTAAATTCCTTTAACCTTCAAACACTTCCATCCCCCCTTTATTTCGCACCCCGTCACTTTCCAACTCTTTACGGGGCGCAATTCTCCCACGAAGTAACCGCCTCGTTCTCATCTTCCAAGATAGCCCCCTCTCGCCCTCGTGTATCGCATTATACTTTCTACGTCCGATTCAACGGGGTAACCCGTTTCGTTCTTTGCAGCGAGCCGGGAGTGCACCCTGAGGCGGGAGCGCACCACAGAAAACGTTTTATGCATATAGCCTCGAATTTACATTCACCCTGAAATATTTCACAACTCGGCGCTGGATGCAATTTGTTCCGTTGTGTCGGAGCCCTCCGAACGATGTATGAGGCGTTCGAGTATACGGGGTGTTCCTTATGAGTCGGCGGAAAGCTTTTAGGCGAGAAAAATGATTAACTCGATGTTCTTCGCGTAGTAATAATGTTCGAGTTTATTTAAAAGTCTTCTCCGATTAATCCGAACAATTCGATTCTTTCATAATTTTTCAAAATGACAAAAGTGTTAAAATATGTCACTCTCGTTTTAACTTTTTTTTTACCTTGACAATTTGTTGTTGTTCATATTCAAAATTTTTGAGAGAATATCGTAAATATCTTGGTAAGTAAGGTAAGTTGAAGGTCGATTTTTGTTTTTGAAAGGCAATTGATCTATCTCTTACTAGAGTAAATTTTAACGAAATAAGTAACGTTAGTTTGAAATTCTTTTCTCCGTAACTAAAGTTACTTATTTCGTTGCGTTGAAATTAACTCTCGAAGGATATACATGCATTTCAAATATGAAAGTCGACCTTAAAGTAACCTTTGAAATTGGTGTCGAGTGAATAATCATCAATACCATGAATTTGAATGGTCAAAAGTATAAGATTTTCTGCATTTTTTTTTCGCAAAGTGAATCTTTTTCTGCATATTTCGTTGCGACTCTTTCAATCGCACACCCAGTATATGGGGATGATTATCGACCCGAATACGCCGTTCTGACGGTCAGAATCCGGCGCTTATGATACGAGACCTTTTGACGTTGAGTGGCTCGCACAGTAGAGGTGCGCAATGGGTTCGTATCACAAGTTTATTCGAGCATGCATACCGCTCTACACCGTCTACACCGTCGTCGTCATGATGCTAATCCATTCCACGTGTTCTCCAGTCTCGTACGTCATCGTAAACCGAGAGGCAAAAAGGGAAACTCCGGGAGAAAGGCTGAGGGGAAAAGGGAGAGAGAGGGAGAACGGTTTATAATTTCAAAAGATCAGCATAGCGAGAGCCTCATCTAATCTTCTAGCTAATTTGTCGTTGAATTCTGCACGTGGATTTTCATATGACTGAACATCCAGCGATGTCAAAGCTTCGGCAGACATTTATTTGGAAAAGTTTCTCCAGTGATTCTCGCAAGCTCCCGAGGAGCATTGATACGTTCAAAATTGGATTATCAAAGTGAGGTCGTTGAACCTCAAGATTGGATTATCAAATTGAGGTTTCTGAGCCCCTTCAAGGAACGCCAAAGATTTAGAGGAACCGCAGAGCTTAATTGAGAAGAAATAGCGACATTCACTCGAGGTTACTAATTATTCAGTGGAGGATTCATAATTGTGAAATAATATTGTCTTTGCAGTAGGCGAATAAATTGAGTGATGTTTCTGTGAGAGAATCGCAGCATTAATACTGCACGTGATATTTTTTATTTTTGTCTACAAATATTTCTGTGAAATCAGCATCTCACGAAGGAACGGCGATTTTACTATCGAAAACGCATTTTGAAAAAAAAATGAGACGCCAACTTCAAAAAATGTGGCATCTCATCGAATTCGATAAGTTTGGTAGTGCTAGAGTGGAAATTAAGAGGGTTCGATACAGACCCAGTCTGTGAATAGTCCTACCGGTCGAAAGTAATTAGAATCGCTAACGACCGCTCTAACCGAAATATTAATTATCAATTATTTCAACAACACTAAAAGCGCGAATTCAACGATTGTACTTTGAAATTCGGACTAAATTAATTTATCCATGGTCAGAAAAATCCAAAGGATAAAATTTCAAGTTTCGTTTCCTAAATGTCTGAAATACACAAAAATCATTTCTCTAATTAGTACGTTGTCGAAATACGTCTGACGACACGTACCAAACAGGACGATAACGACTGCAGCTTCTCATGAAAGACAGCGGGGCTTACGTTTCAATTTTAGAAGGATATTCCAGCAGCCGTCATGAGGAACCTAACGATTCGATCAACCTTGGGAGATGGACGAAGGAAGAAACGAAGCTTACAGTCGAAGATGCGGAGAAAGATAGAGGAAAGACGTTGAAGGACACAGGGACAGAGAGATTATAATCCGGGTATGGATTACTATCTAATCCGGGGGAAACTCCGCCCAGATTGGATCAAGGAAAACGTTCAAGCGAGTTATGAGTAGAAGCTTGCACGTCTCTTTTGCACGGACTTGGGCCCTTTCGAAAGCGCCTGCATGACTGATCGCGGAAGAAATCCTTTTGGTTTGTTCTCAAAGGAAATCGGTGAAATTCGTAGCTGGAGAATCGATAGGTCCAGACAGAGCCACGACTACGGTCCTGCGAGTAAGAACGAGAATGAGTGCACATTTCTGAAAGCTCCTCCTTGAGCGGAAAAAGATCAAGGCGAGCGAATGCTCTTTGATCGAAAAGTCCTAATCGTGCAAAAATCGTTAGGAATTTGTGAATTCCGATGGACCGTAAAATTTTCACTACCCCCATTTCTTCGGCCTTTTTCTCGACGAATAATAAGGGTTTCGCGTATGACGATTTGCCGAATGTTTTCGTGGACTTTTTTCACACTAGTTTCGAGCATCATTCTAGCAGAGTGTAGATTTTTCTAATCTAGACTAAATCTCGCAAATAAAATTTTACATAGAATTTTGAGATAACATTTCTAGATACAATCATTAAGATTTTTTAAAATGCTTCTGCGTATAATTGACAGTATTTTCCTAGTGTTTTGAGAGAATTTCCTAGATTCCTGGATGAGTTTATAGATCACCTACATTTCTAGATAGCTCTGGAAATTCAGGGATTCTATCTAAAAATTCTGTCTGAAGTATTGGGTGCAAATATTTTCGACAGAATCTCCTAGATATCTAGATAAGCTTTTAAATGTCCCGATAACTCCAAAAATACATTATCGAGAAAGCCTCCAAGAATTTCTAGGTAGAATCTATGACAGATCTCACGTGACATTATTTAAACTAATTGAAACACAACCTACGTATTTGACAATACAAATTCAATAAATTATATCAAGTTACCGATAAAATTGGATTACGAAACGAATAACTTAAATAAATAAATTAAAAATAATTGTTCCTAAAATATCTCTCGCCCGCTTTTTCTCTCTCCCGTTATAACAAGAACAGGGAATAACGGGAGAACGAGAGGGATAGAAATAGAAATATCGTATAACAGAGTCTCGAGTAGTTTCTCCTTTCGTCCCGCGGGATCCAGTCAAGCTTGTTGAGTGTTTTAGTCCTCGATGGGGAAAAGAATCGAGGGTTGACACAGTCGAGGGTAGTTTTTTTACACGAAAGTTTGTACTTAGAAGTCAGACTTAGAAAATATCATGTGTAAGTAAACATGAGAAAGTAAAAACAAAATAAAATAAACGTTGCGTCAAGTAAGAAAAATATGGGGGGAATGCTTTGGTGCCCGATCGAGCGCGGACCGTTACTACTGCAACGCGTGAACCGCAGTGGAAGGGCGTTTTTCCGTTCATGTATATTTCACGTGACACTCGGACGTGGCCCTTCGGAGACGTCAAAGAACAAGAAGCGGCAAAGTAGAGGTCGTGGAGGAAAAAAAAATAATGGGCAAAAAGTATGGAGAAACAAGAGAAGGAGAAGCAAAAAAAGTTTTTTTTTTTCTTCTCTCGCTGGTGACTTCTGTCGCGAGGCTAAAATCCTCAGGGATTTACCAGAGCCGTTCAACGTCCGCAGCACTTTTTCCATGGCTCTATATGATTCCCGTTGTTTCGGTATAGAGAATACGGTGTCAAGCTTTCTCGCGCAGCTCTCACGCAACACGTTTTTGCTTCTGCTTTCTCTCTCGCGTCTCTCTCTCTTTCTCTTCTTTTGCCTGACTTTCCCTTCGTCCTCTCGACGGGACGAGACGACGCCTTCGCTTTGGGGAATCGTAGAAAAGGCAAGTTTTCAATCTCTTTCGTTCTACCGGAAACTAGAGATAACTAGAGACAGAGATAGTACGAAAAGTAAATTACACCAGATCGGCTGTGACGAGATACATGGTGAAGAAAATTATTGACGGTCGATCAGCGATTGCAATTTTTTACGTTAATGTAGTATTTGTATTTCACATTTTTATTTCATTTTCGAAATATTTTCTGTTTATCTTATTTGAAATTAATTTAATAATATTTGATATTTAATGTACTCTCATTCCTTACTTGAATTTATTCAAATGTAATGAATTAATTTATTTTTCATTTATTCTTCACACCCTTTTCTGTCTATCGTTCGTAATTTTTTATTCATTTGCTTTTGTATACACTTTTAATAATTCATTCGAATTAATTTTTATTGATATATTTACTTTTTAAAAATAATCTTTTATTCATTTTTTCAATTGAAGTGTTGAAAAATGCATCTTCTTCTTTTTTAATTTGTAGATAGGAAAATAATATTAAAAAAAGAGGAAAAACGAATTCAAGTTTGTTTAAAAAGTTTATGCCAAAACGCTATTGAAAATTCTGTATTTCTGGTCTTATTCGAAACTATATTTTTATACGCTTTAAGAAGTTTGTAAAAAAAACATAAATTTGTTCAATACGTTTATCTACTCATTAATAGGGAATGGTCAAAGTTGTTTTTTTTTGCCCGGAAGTCAATTTTCTTTCAGCTCTCTATTATCTCGATTCTCGCAACGTTCAAACGCTTACTGAATTACTGGCCAATACGAAAATTCAGTGCTTCCAATAACACAAGATTTTTTACCAATATTGTTTTATGTATTTACTTTTTTTCAGTTTTCAGCTAAATCGGTGCTTTGTTTAAATGATAATAGCTTCTAGGCTTACAAATATTTTACCCTGAAGAAAAAGTTCCAAGTTGGCTCGACTACGTATCGAATGTATGCAAATTTGAGGCGTCATCGATACGCTCATCAGCAAAAAATATTGAACATCGATCCGTATATCGGTCATACGACCGATGCACACCTATCAAATAAAAATCAACGCCACGGAGGATGAATAAGCCATATTGTTCCAATCACTGGTTTATCACGAGCTCGCCGTCAATTTTTTTTCATGCGCAAGGTACACGAAACAGTGCAGGGCACCTTTTGCCCCTACTTGTCGAACAAGCTAATCGATCAACCTGTTTTAATGAATGAGCGATCGATCGCCAGAGAAAAGGATAGAAGGTCGAATGAATGTAATCCAGAGAGAAAGAGCAACAGCCAAGGATTTCAGGCGTTATAGATCGTAGGGCGAGCGTTCTCATCTTTCATTATTACCCCAGGAGACCCGTTATCACCGTTGCAGTCAAGACCGCCTCTCTCTTCCTCCTTTGTATCTCTGAGCTACCTCTTTGTTACATCATTGTTTCGAGCGAGCTCGTTCGCCCTCTTTCTCCTAAGATTTATATCAAAGACAACCTTATAAAGGAAATATTAATTTTTCAAATTTATATTGCCAGAAAACCGCGACAGGTATATTTTCCCGTGAAAAAGGTATTGAATGATGTTTGATATGGGAGGAAAAAAAAACATGGGGTTGATAGGGTCGAAGGTGGTTATCCAGTGCATTAAGTGGGACATTTTTTAGATTTTGAAACGTTTTCGATTTGAAATTGAGGTCCTTTAGGCTGCTATTCTGTTTTCACTTGTGAAACTAGTGTTTTTCGGTTTTGGGTTTATTTTATTGATCGAATGGACTTTGAGATTTGAATTTTGATGTCCTTGGGGGTTTGAATTCGAATGTTTTAGGAATTTGAATTGACTTCGGGTTTTAATCGCCTTGAAGGTTTCGATCGGGGATTTTTGCGTTTGAAATATATTTTAAGATTAACATTTGGACCTGTTTGGGTTTCGAAAAGAGTTAGTTTTGAATTTGATTTGCTTCAATTTTATTATCTGCTTAGTATAATTTCATTATTCTGACTTTATCTTTAAATCCTGACGACCCTTAAAATTTTTAAGTACTTGAACTTGACCCGAAGGACTGTCCACTCTGACGTTCATTAAAAAAATAAAATATTCCTTTATAAAAAAAAGCCACCGTTCTTTTTTCAAACGTAAAATTATAAAGAGACCTATCAAGAGTTTCAGTCCTGAGCAACAGTTCTAGACCTTCTCATGAAAGAATCAGGGGGTTTCCACTTCCAGATATTGGGCCAGAGAAAAGCACGGTCGCGAATACAACTAAAAAAAGCACGTCTCGCCTCACATTTTCAATAAATAATTTTTATCGCGGTCGTTAAAAGACCTCGCTCCATCTCTTTGCCCCCTTTATCATCGAATTCATATATTCCGATCTTATATGTATACACGCTTATACGCGGATATTGGTACGAATAGTCGAGCTCGCGGGGGTTGCAGAACGAGAAGAGATTCAGGAGCGTCGAGGAGTGGAGGAGGGAGCGAGACGCCAGGATGCGAACGACCTCGGTGGGGCCGAATGGCTGTTGAATTTTTAATAAAGTCTCGATTGTCGGGTCACGGGAAATTTGCGATACCTCTCAATAGTCCCGGACTGGAAAGATGGACGAAGAGAGAGACAGAGAGAGGGAGGGAGAGAGAGAGAAGGCTTTTACTCGAGACAGAGGCAAATTTGAAGAGGACTTCTGTGCTCTAAAGTAAACGGATGGTACACATTGCGTTTCGTTGTGTGCGTGCGTGTGTGGGCCTTCACAAAAGCGTTTGCGTATCTCTTTGCTCGTGTCTTAAGTTCGTTTATTCCGGTACACGCGCTTCTGTACGAAGGCGCTCATCTCATTTCAACCGACGGCAATAAGAGATCGCAATATCCTCCGTTGTTTCTTCAACGTTTGCAGCCCCACGGCGAGTCAGCTTGGAAGTAGAAAATAAAGGAGGGCGAACCAGACGGGCGTGTTATATTGTTATATTTCTCGATATGGTTTTCGTGGCGTATATTTGAAAGGTCTCTCTTTCTTTGTTCTTTCTTATTTTTGCATCCTTTTCTCTTTGCCTTTTTTGCTTTGGATATCCCTCCTTGTGGTGTTTTTCTCTCTCTCTCTCTCTCTCTCTCGTTTTATTTTTATTTTTTGCTTTTTCTTTCGAGTTTTTTACTTCTCTCGAAATTTGTCGTTCTCACTCTTTCTCTCCCCCCCGCTCTTATCTCACCCAATAGAGGAATCCAAGCTGACGTACCACCACGAACATGCAACCACATTTTCCTTCATCTTCTATTATTATTAAACGATAAGCGGAATTAGTGGACTAACGATTTGCGGTACTAAGTATTAATTCTGGCCATGATATATTTTTTGGGAAAACAAAAACATTTTTCTATTTTTCGATGTTGTTTAATTTACTGTAGGATTTATTTCGAAGTATACCTGTTGAACTGATGATTCGGTAGTCATTAATTATCCGGCTTGATTTTAATTTATTTATAAAAGATTTCATTTAATTTAGGACCAATGTTTGCTAATTTCGGAACAATTTTGGTTGTGGCGCGAATTTAATCAATAATTTTCGTTCATCAACAATTTCGCACAATAAAAAATAGTAATTCAACGATGATTCGAGTTCGTTTTTGAAAGATCTTCAATCGTAGTACGAACCATTCAAATTTCCATTCGACTCTACATTTTCGTTTTCTTAAATTCTTATCAGTATCTAAAAATTTCAAAAACTCGGTTGACAAATTTTTTCAATAAAAATGACATACAAAACGATTGATTCTCGGTACTTTGGACGGCTAATGAAAAATATGGTAATTCAGGAAAGCTATTCCGTATTCCATCGAAATGTTTATTGCATTCGGATTATTCGAGCTTGATCCTTGAAAGTCCCGGTCTCCCTAGACAGGTTGTATTTTTATCAAAGGGGGTGGACAGGAGATAGGACTTTTCACGGTGAAAAATCCTCGCTTCGTGCAATGACTAATCCGGTTTCATTATTGTTTTCCTCTCTTCAACTCCGCTGCATTCTCGATAATCCTACGAAAGAAGGCTAAAGTCGATAATCCTCGGAACACAGGGACCGCACTGGAGTTGAAAAGGGAGCATCCTTTTTTTCCCCGAACGAAGATAGTCTCTCGCGTCTCCAGCCTGAACAATCACTGACCCTCTACAACTGTCTCCGGTATTTTTACGCTTCTCAGTCCCTTTCCCGCGTCGTCGTCGTTTCTCCCTCGCCTAACATCCGGTTTTATTCTCAACTTCCGGAAACCTTCGTGCTCGGGTTGTTCAATCTCCGTTTCATTGGAAGCTTGTTTGTTTCCGTTACACGAAAAATTGATACTCGTAACATGATTTTTTTTTTAATCAAGCATAAATTGTGTATCCGATATAAATAATCTTAAAAAATATTAATTTTGTTTTAAAAAATATAAACATCGAATAATATAACGAATATTACAAATATAATTTTCCAAGACATAATAATAATCGTTAAAAATGTAAACGGTGTAACGTACGTGAATGTAATTATGAAGGATATCAATCGCAAAGGAAGTAAAAACGATTTTCGAAATTAGTCATCATAATTGCGAAAAACGTGAATACAATCTTGAAAATATGAATCAAGTATCATAATTGTGACAATGTTTACTATCCATCCTGCCTGAAAGATTCTGCCAATCGATTAGACCTCCTTTTCAGGACCGTAACCACCCTTACCACGTAACTGTGTAACCGCATGGTTATTCTTCTCGGAATCTGGGAAATAAAATTGGTTGTTCGTTTTTCGGCCATTTGGTGTTTCACGCGCGTTCGTTGGATGACTCTCAAAGCTCTCCATCGTAAACTGGTTATACCGCAGCAGCTCTTGGTCGTATACGTATCGATCTTTAACGCGATTTTCACATCGCGAACTACTCATCTCCCCCGGCGTCTCGCTCCCTTCGCGCACGAATCCATTTTCCGACTATCGTCTGGGCGAAGGTAAGAAAGAGAGGGAAAGCAAGAGCGAGAAAGCGAGAGAGAGAGAGTGAGCGAGAGAGAGAGAGAAATCCAATGATGAAGACAGGAAAGGAGACAGAGGGAGAGGGAGAGCAATAACCTAGGTCAGGGGGTCACGTCGGGATGCGCCGTGACAGCGCATACCTGCACAATACCGGTCAGCCTTGCACTTCCGGTGCCAGGGGGGAGTGCTAAACTAAAAGTGCTCGGAGCCCCCCTTGCCATTCCCGATGTTAAAAGCTTTAAAGGGTGTTCGGTTGGCTCGTCTCGCTGCGCGAAAAAGAGACAGAGCGAAAGAAAGAGAAAAGGGCGGGCAAGAATAAAAAGGGAAGCAGAGGCCAGAGGGAGATTCGTTCGCGTTTCGTAGCACGTTTTTGCCTCACGTACGTGCGTCGCTTCCGGTTCCAAGCTTCGGAGAGATGAATTCTCTATCTCGCTTTCTCTCTCTCTCTCTCGCTCCGTCTCTCGTCTTTTACCTGTTTGGTCCCTTCGGTTACGTTCTGATCTCTCTTTTCCTTTCGAAATGCTCTCTTTCTCTCACTTTCTTGGTTTCTCTTTTTGCCCGCGATAGTTAAGGCATCGTGTGTTAAAGCTCCCGGTCTTCGGAGGATATTAAATCCCTTTTATAACCGAGCGTTTTCCGCCTCCCCGGTACGGCATGCTCCTACCGCCTGAACTCGTTGAGGGCGCTCGCTCCTCGCTCCAACTTAATTTTCTCCTCGTTTTTCTTAAACGGGTCCCCCCGCTTGATCGTCGAATACACGTTTCAATCCTCGTCTCGATATAGAGGGTGGCCTCGAATATACCGTCGTACATGAGGGGATCCCCGATTGTACGAACTTTCGTAATGCCGGAATTACGACGCGAGGAAGAAGCTTGGATTCTTTGGCGTTTCGGCATATCGAAAATCTTCGAATAAAATGGATGTAATGAACGATGCATTGGAAAACTTGCTTAAACACGATAAATATAATAGAAATAATGTAAATTCGAAAATGTTGGACGAATTGTTATCAAGTATTTGAAAAGAACGTTCGTTTGAATCATTCGATGAAAGTATTAAGACCTTAAAATGGCGTTAAAAACCTCAAATGTCTCAAAAAAAAGTTCGCTCACAGTGAAAACACTGAAAGATATACAAATACTAGAAAATATTTAAAAAAAAACGTTAATAACAACAATAAAAATACAGAAACGATCGAGACAGCCACCGAAAGAATATTTCAGTAGTCACATATCCCATTAAAACAATTTACGTGATGGATCGTGAAAAAAAAATATTGTAAAACCGCTGTTTGTGAAACAATACGACTAACGAAAAATGGCAAAATAGTAAAAAAAACCCTTTTTGCTTATTCACTAACATCGCGATTCCCAACCCTCTTGATTGATTATTTGCCACCCTGTATATGCATATCTACATCTGTACACATAAAAGTTGACGGATGAACGGACGGATAAACGATTCCGAAACAGAGATGGAGAAGCGACGAAACTCCGAGAGGGGAAAAAAAGCTCTGAATCGTACGAAGAAAGCTAAGGGGTTGAAGGGAGCGAAGTAAAGATCGCGAAAGATTTGTTACATCGGGACGCACGCACACAATTTAAGTAAACACACACCCACACAAAATCAATGGCGTTTATTATCCACTGCCGGACGAGCGGCGCGAATCAATTTGAAATTTCAATTCGTCGTCGAGATATTAAATATTTGTCGCGAACAGCGAGGAAGAGGGGCCGGGGGAGAGGAAACGACGGAAATAACGGAAATAATATCAGGACGCTTGCTGCGCTCGCCGAAGACGACATATACGCTGGAAGGAACTGGAAAACGGGATAAATGCTATGTTTATTGGGTGGTAATTTCAGGGGTGGAGGGTGGCAACGCGAGGCTGCGAAGATGCGTATACAGGGTGTCACAATATTTACACCGTACGATGAAAGCCCACGTGCAAGCGCTCACACCGACGAGTGGGAGTGTCCGCATGGTGGGGGCACATCGCTAACCAACGTAAACCGCTCAACGGGCCCGCCTGATTGGCTGCCTTTGAAAATTAATAATAACTCAGGGTTTTATCTGGGAATTATACGTGTTTATATCAATCGACTAAGAATTTCACTCCTAACCCCTTATTTCTCGGATGACGTTGTATCGTGGGACAACCTGTATCTTCATATATATATATATATATATTTCTAGACGAATCAATAAATCGCAATTTTTGCAGAATTTTTTATCCGTTTTATCGAAATGAGGGAAAGATATTCGATGGTGTACTAAAAACGTATTATTGAAGCCTGCGAATGGTTGAGGGATCTCGCAATATCGACGGATGCTGGAAATTATTATTCAAGGCGAGTCTGACAATCTGGAGGAAAAAAGGAGACTTGGATTATTTTTAATCGATACCCAATCGACGAGACGAAAAATCCTTTCAGGGGATATTTTTATACTTGACTGTGAGTGTCTTCACAATTTTCTTCGCCAAATTTAATTACAAAATGACGGGGCTAAAACTGTATACAGGGATCAATTATTTTCTCACTTGGAATGAGTGCCGAAGATATTTCGACAGGCAGATGTAATATAATTTCGATAAATAAAATTGATAGATAAGAAGAGCGACGAAGTCTCGAGGAAATCGAGAAATATCGATTTCTGATACAATGTCAGGTATGCGCGTAGAAAATTTATCCATGAAATGGAAATTCGACAGACGTATTCTTGTTAAAGTGTTTAAGGTATCATACCCTTTTTGGACTGTGCGGTGAATTTTTTTTTTTTATATTTCAGCTCGCGTCAAGATTCGCAGTCAAAATATCGAAGGAAACCGAAAAAACTCAACTCTCGATCCAGTTTGATAAAAGAACCAAAATCAAATGAAAAAACTGTTACCAGTGAAAAAAACTGCCAAAAATGATTTATTTACAAATGTCAAACACGGAAAAACTCGCGTGTGTGTAATTCGATCTGAAATATCATTGCAACGTTTGAAAAGATAGAATCGAACCAATACAGATATAATTGGCGATTCAATAAATTGAGAACTCTAATAAATGTTCAATAAATTAAGAATATCAATAAATAAATATTTAATCAATTAAGGATTTTGTTAAATAAACTTCTAACAAATCTTTGTTTATTCCACAACTGGATATTTTATTTGCTAAACGTTTTATCTTTTTTTTTCTCCTTTCACGTCCATTTCCCACATCCGTTGTTTCAATTTTTTGCTTTCAGTGATTTTGTGTCCAGCGGAGTGAAAAAGAGTAAAAGGAATAAAAAATAAGTTTAAAGCATTCTGTACGCGAAGGGATCGGGATTGAGCGGTCGTACCGCGGTCTGCAAGATCGGATCAACCTCCCGTTCTCCTGGAGAACGGGTGAACGCGACACGACAGAGTTCACCCCGACAAGTGTAACGACATTAAATATGTATCGCGAGTACACGTAGGGCTGGTCGCTCAGCGCGTCATAACGCAGAGAGAAACAGGCTGGACGAAACAAAAATAAAATACAGACTGAGAGAGAGAGAGAGAGAGAGAGAGAGAGAGAAAGGTGCAAGCTCGGGCTGTGAAAAGGGTGAGTGCTTCTCACCCCTTAACCCTTCGAATCGTTTTCGAGCTTTCCAGGCGGCTTGTTTTATTTGCAGCTTGAACATGTCACACACTATTTCAATACGATCTGCGCAATGCGATTAAATCTCCTTACAGCTAGAGACGAACGTGTCCTATCGTCCTCGAAAATGTAATTTAGTTTCAAGGTATTAGTGCATGAACTATGGCTAAAATATTCACCAAAAATGAGGAAATTGTGGATCTACGAGTCTGGATCGTGTGTCGTGTTTGTTCGGTCTTACAAATAGCTCATTTAATAGTAAATTAACACTTGGAAATGGGCATTTTCCAATTTCAATAACGAACGAAGTCAAATTTGATAAATTATTTGCATGTGCTTGGCTGAGGATTCGTCAGTTACTGTTCGAGCAACAAAATTTCTCCTTTTTTACATTTGATCGATTTTACGTTCAGATGGACTTATTATTATCAATAATTATAACAAAATCTCAATGTACAGATTTTTTCAATGATTTCTCATTAATTTATCGATAAAATAAATGTTTGATTATTTTGTGGACTGCCAAACACAAAGAGGCACTATATTTATTTGAAACTTTGGCTCATTGATTCTAAATCTTCATTACATATTTTCAGAATTCGCGGCGACTGAATTCTATTCGTTTTGCAGCTATTCGCGTCTGCAAAAACTATTTTTCCATAAACGAACGTGTTAAATTCCTATGTTTGCAACCACTCAATTAATTAGTGAAAAACTAAATTATTTAGTAGTATATGTAAGTATAAATAATGCAAGAATTATTATTCTAGCAATAACTGTCATCACTCAAATAATCAAGAATTTTTGCGATTCTTTGATATTAATCCAGTAAGCCTTACGTCAACCCATGATCATCGGCGAACATTTCTCAACGCGAGAAAATATTTCTGCAAAACTTCGAAGTTCGAGCGAGACAAATGAGAATGGATAGAATAAGCGTGATCGATCTCGTGGCGTTTTAGGGTACGATGGCTAGCGGTAAACTTTTGAGGCAAATAAATTGACGGATCTGCATTGGGGTTCAAAAAGTGTCGAATTTCGGGTTGTTTTTTTATATTGTTATTCGAACGTCGAGTCTAGAATTTTAGAAAAAATTGATTCGTCGTCCCATTAGTGAGGATCGTCTTATCATTGTTTGTATCAAGTGCTGCAAATATGAGGAAACTAGGCGGAGAGAATTCACGTTATCGCATATTGGATAAGTTGATTATTTATAAAAGAATGTATTGTATTTTTAAAAATAACTATGTGATTTTTACAAATCTATTATTCATTTTTTAATTATTCTGATGCGTAATTAAACGAAAAATGAGGAATTGCCATTTAAGACAAGATGGTAATTAGTAGATTGTATATTTGAAAAAAATGATAATAATCTTTTTCTGTTAAAAAATTATATTATTATTTTTTATTGTTATTATTATCATTGTTAATAACAATAATAATAAATAAACAATACGAAAAAAGATACATAACAATAATAATAAACATTACTGAGTAATTAATAATTTTTAATTATTTAGAAGCAAGGAGATAAATAAGTTTTTCAACTTGTACGCGAACGCTAGTAATTCGCGACAAAAATTTTTAAGTTCAATCTCGCCAGTTCTTGGGTTAAAGAAGAAAAATAGATCGACTCACCGATAGCGAGCTCGTTGAGAAAACATTCGGCTCCTCCAGTCGGGGACACTTCGTTTTTTTTCAAACGCCGCGAACGGACGTTGGACAGGGAAAAAACAAAGCGAGCGTACAATTCGGAGAATTCACGGCCGATCGTCGACTGTTTTGCCTCGTGCTCGCTGAAGCGCACGAGTTGGTTGGTGTCGAGCGCGGCGATTGGCGGAGGGCTCCGTGGCCCGGCCAATCACAAGCCGCCTCATCGAAGGAGTGCTCGTGAGGCAACGGACGCGATGATATTATTATTATGGATGTTTTTCTGCGAATTTCTATCCTTCATTATGTAACGACTTTTTCAACAACGTTCACTATATCACTACAGAATAATAGCACACACGATATATCACGCACTTACTAAAAAAAAATGAAATTCACGAATGCTTTAACACGTATCATGCTAATATTACGAATTGCGAGAATATTCGATGACACGCTCGATAAAGATGAACAAATCTGAGAATGCGATATTTTTTTCGGTGATAAAGAGAAAACTTTTTTCAACGTCAACGTGATACGGAAAGTTGAAAGCCACGATAAGTACTTACATGCGGATGTAAAGAAATCGTCGAACCGGCTTGTATTCGTGAAAAGAATTGATGGACAAATTCGACACGTGAACGCTGCATCGGGAAGGCGATCGTCGACTGTTTTGCCTCGTGCTCGCTGGAACGCACGAGTTGGTGACGAGCGCGGCAATTGGCGGAAGGCTTCGCGACTCGGCCAATCACAAGCCGCGTCATAGAAGGAGTGCTCGTGAGGCAACGGACGCGATGATATTATTATTATGATTGTTTTTCTGCGAATTTTTGTCCGTTATTATGTAACGACTTTTTCAACAACGTTCACTATATCACTACAGAATAACAGAACACACGATATATCACGCACTTATTTAAAAAAATGAAATTCACGAACGCTTTAACGCGTACGATATTAATATTACGAACTGCGAGAATATTTGATGACACGCTCGATAAAGATTGAAAAATCCGAGGACGCCATAGTTTTTCGATGGTAAAAAGAAAACTTTTTTTAACGTCAACGTTATACGGACGGTTGAAAGCCACGATAAGTACTTACATGCTGATGTAAAGAAATCGTCGAAATCGTCGAATCATCGAACTGTCTTGTATTCGCGAAAAAAAAATTGATAGGCAAATTCGACACGTGAACATTGCATCGAGAGCAAGTGGAAGGCGATCGGCGACTGTTTAGCGTGTTCTCGCGAGAACGAACGAGTCGTTTGCGGTGAGCACAACGATTGGTGTAAGGCTCCGCGGCCCGGCCAATCACAAGCCGCGTCATAAAAGTAGTGCCCGTGAGGCAACGGACGCGATGATATTATTATTATTATGAATGTTTTACTGCGAATTTTTGTTCTTCATTATGCAACACTTTTCCTTATTGCAGTTCAATATAGACGGTTTATCGCGCTCGAAATAGCAATAAAAGCGGAATTCACGAATACCTGAATAGATTCGGGGTCGATGTTAGAAAGTGAAAGAATATTCGACAAGAATATTCGATGAGACTATTCGTCGAGAATATTCGATGAGTCTATTCGTCGAGAATATTCGACGTTCGATAAAGATTAAATACACGAAACTGGGGCAGAAGACAATGTAAATCTCGACGGCAAAGAGGATATGTTTGGGAAAACGAAAATGCAACGACAGGCCAGAAGAAAATTTGGGGATCCGTTCAAAACTTCCAAGCCACGATAAAACAGAACAATTGACTTGCCGATGTTGGAAAGAACTCGTCCGAGGGTCTACCGTGTTGCGAATTCGCGGAAAACCGCGACGAAAAGCTTCCGCAAGTTGCCGTAATGGCGCGTGCTGCTGGAGTCGCACGGCAGACCGAACGAGTTCAGTGCGGTGATTGGCTCGCGTGCGGCGGCTCGCGACGTGCACCCTTCCACGCCGCAACTGGATTCGTCCAGCCTCTCGTCTGACTTCGGCAGTATACGATTGTTCGCTTAGCAACGTTTACGTGTCGAACGTGTCCGGCAATTTTTTTTCGCGAATCCGAGACGGAGAAAACAATCGGACGGCTTTTTTACACCATCGGCAAGTACATACTTACTGTGGATTTCAGGTTTTAATTAAATGTCGATATTTTTGGTTCGATCTATTACATTTACGTTGAAAAAACGTTTTCTCTTTGCGATCGAAAAAATATCGCGTTCGCGAATTTTTTTTTATCTCCATCTTACGTCTCGTCGAATAGATCTCGCGGTTCGTAACATTCGCATCTTACGCGTTGAAGTTTTCGTCATTATCTTTTTTTTTTAATATAGTGCGTGATACATCGTTTGTACAGGTATGCAGTAGTGATATCGTGAATCTTGTTGAAAAAGTCGTTACATAACGGACGATAGAAATTCTCAGAAAAGCATTGTGGTCGTGTTTACTGCCTCTCGTGCGCGCCTGCTATAACGCGACTCGTGATTGGCCGGTCCGCGGAGCTTTCCGCCAATCGCTGCGCTCGACACCCCCAACTCGTGCGTACACGTGAACACGAGGCAAAACAGTCGACGATCGCTCGGGAATTCTGCGAATTGTATGCTCGCTTTGTTTTTTCCTACGCAACGTTCGTTCGAGGTGTTTGAAAAAAACGAAGTGTTATCGACTGGAGGAGCCGGACTTTTTCTCAAAGAGCTCGCAATCGATGAGTCGACTATATATTTTTTAAAACTTTTGATCATGATAGATATTCTTGCTATTATTTTTATAATCGTAACATTCGCATCTTACGCGTTGAAGTTTTCGTGATTCTTTTTTTTTTTAATTTAGTGCGTGATACATCGTGTGTGCTGTTATGCAGTAGTGATATAGTGAATATTGTTGAAAAAGTCGTTACATAACGAACGATAGAAATTCGCAAAATGGTCGACGATCGCCCGGGAATTCTGCGAATTCCCGGGCGATCGTCGAATTGTATGGTCGCTTTGTTTTTTTTTCGTACACCGTCCGTTCGAGGGGTTTGAAAAAAACGAATTGTTCCCGACTGGAGGAGCCGGACTTTTCCTCAAAGAGCTCGCAATCGATGAGTCGTCTATATATTTTTTAAAACTCATGGTAGATATTCTTGCTATTATTCTTATTATCATAACATTCGCATCTTACGCGTTGAAGTTTTCGTGATTATTTTTTTTAATTTAGTGCGTGATAAATCGTGTGTACAGTTGTGCAGTAGTGATACAGTGAATTTTGTTGAAAAAGTCGTTACATAACGGACATTAGAAATTCGCAGAAAAGCATTGTGGTCGTGTTTGTTGCCTCTCGTGCGTGCCTGCGATAACGCGACTCGTGATTGGCCGGTCCGCGGATCTTTCCGCCAATCGTTGCGCTCGACACCACCAACTCGTGCGTTCTCGTGAACACGAGGCAAAACAGTCGACGATCGCTCGGGAATTCTGCGAATTGTATGCTCGCTTTGTTTTTTTCGTACACAACGTCCGTTTAAGGCGTTTGAAGAAAACGAAGTGTTCCCGACTGGAGGAGCCGGACTTTTTCTCAAAGAGCTCGCAATCGATGGGTCGACTATATATTTTTTAAAACTCTCATCATGGTAAATATTCTTGCTTTATTTTTTATTATTATCATCGTTATTATAATTCACCATTATTATTATTGTTATCCTTATTAGCAATAATGATAATTATACACATAATTATTAATCATTATGTTACTATAATTATTATTTCCATCGAATTCAAGCAATTGCAATAATAATAACGATTTCGTTTCAATTATTATTCATGCGGTTTTTCAATGCGAAATATATGTATACAGTCTTGCGTAGGTGTGCGCATCTACATACATGTTCGAAGTTTTACTGTTTGAGATATCTCTAGGGATCGACATAAGCAAATTTCTTTTTGCTATCGTTTATTGATAATATTAGTTTATGTATGTGTAAACATATAAACTAAAATACTACTTAAGAAACTAGCCGATCATGTTGTTTAATGGCCCTGGTAGGGACGGGTCAGTATATATAGCTTCGACAAAATTGTTTGCGCACTTTACTACTAATTTCAGTTAGTTGATTATTTTTCTCTGCTAAGGGAAACTTCAAATAAGCCCGTCCCTTTGCAGGGAAGATTCACAGGAATCCAGAAAGGCCCTTATTTCTGTAATTATTCCCTAGCACTCTAGCAAGCACTCTTTTATTTCCTAGCACTCTTACAAGGTCTCTTTTATTTTCCAGTATTCTTATAAGCTTTTTTTTTTAACTTTTTAGCACTCTTACAAGGATTTGTTTATTCTCTAGCACTCTTACAAGTACTCTTTAATTCCCTAATCCTTCAAACAAATAATTTTCATTTTCTAGCACTCTTACAAGCTCTCTTTAATTCCTCAGCTCTCTCACAAGCCCTCGTTTATTCGATAGCACTCTCACAAGTACTCTTTCATTTTCTACTACAGCCTGAGCACTCTTTTTGAGTATCCAGTACTTTGACAAGCAGCCTTGCTCTATGTGACTCACTCTCCTTCCTTTTCTCACTAATTATCCCTCTTTTCCCGTCTCCTTTTCTCAACCCCGACTAGTTCGCTTCCTGCCCGTATTCTAACACGGCGTATGGACCGCTCGGTTTTGTCCCCTCTCTGTAGATTTATCCAACTTTGGTCAAGGAGAACTTTGGAAAGCCAACCGCGCGATAGCGAATATTCGAGCCTTCCGCAACGCGTAATACTACCACAGCGCAAATACCCAACAAGGGCTCGCCATTTCGGCTTGTTTTCCCGTGTACGTACAGACGCGAGAGCAGTATCGCAACGTTCCTTATTATCGCGCTTACCTACCTGCCCCCCGTCGCTTCCCCTATTGGTACCTATGCCGCGCTTGGACGCCCTCCGCTGCGTTTCGAGCATACACTCAATGCGGATGAAGTTACTTCCGGGGAAATGTGCGCGGACCGCAGTCGCGCCGCAGCGCCCAAGTGGATCAAAACGAAGATTAAATTACGCCTCTCCCGCAATGTGAAACTATAACGTTCCTCGACCGAGTTTTATCCGGATAAGTCGAACGCGCTTTGGATTTTCGTTGTTACAATTCCCATCGACAAATTATGACGCCGAAGTTCGAGACAGGATTTCTCTTCGATAATTATCTATTTTTCCCCAATTATTCGTTCGGTGTTTTTTTTAGGGTATTTATCGTTTATTCAACATTTATTAACAATTGTACTATTATTTTGCAACCATCTGATATATTTGTAAATATATTCGATGAATTATTGCTTAACGTTCGATTACTTGTACGTATAAGCTTGTAGATTTATCAGTTGATTGTATCAATTATTATTAAACGTTGATAAACTTTGGCATCGTGAATTATTTTTTCACGATTCATTAACATTTCCACAATTAATTCGGTACATTTATGAATGTATCTTTCGAAATATCGGTTAATCTTGAATTTCTCATATTTATGCGATAATCTGATCGGCGAGATGAGATTATCGTAAATACTTAGGAACTTGAAGTTTATCATTTCTTAATTACTATTTAGCAATAATTCTTTGATTATTCTGAAGGATTTTTATTATTTATCAATAATATTTCTCAATTATTAATGAATATTATATACATATAAGATAAATAATTCGTCATTTCTATTATTGAATATTGACAAAGTCAGAGTTCTTCATTATTCTTTAATACTATAAAAGAATTTGATAAATTTTCAACTATTCATGTTTACAATTATCATTAATTTATCAATGTTACGAATATATTTTTTCTCACATTATGAATAAAGTCAATTTTATTACCGATTATTTTATAAAATTCCTTTTTTTAATTCGAATATTCGTAACGATAAATTTATTAAAATCTTTGTTATCTAATAATATCGAAAAGTAATAATTTAATATACATATACATTTTTTAACGTTTCGTTACAATCATCATTTCTTTTGCAATAATGAAGAAACGAGCCAGTTTTTTTTTTTTTTTTTTCAACGGGAACTCAAGCAAAACGAAGTGGTAATTCCAAGATTCAGGCTTCGATTTCAGTACTCTAAAAAAAAGATGTCTTCCCTCATTCATTAAACAGGATTCACTTTAATAACTCTAAAAAAATATTTCTTCCCCCCGGGCGGTGAATAGCACCCCCCCCCCCCCCCCCTCCCGCCCCTTGATCGATCCTCGTCGTTCATTCATGCAACGAATAATCGAGGGTGTAATCGGAAACACGTGGGGGCTGAGGGATAGTTGAGGCCAAACAGTGATCATGGCCAAGCTGGAACGAGGAGGTTGTGCGGTTACTTGGAGGCCTCCGGTTCGGCGCTGCTCGGTCCTGCGGTCCTCATTTTCTCTTCTCCCTTCTCGTCGTTGGCCCGCTGTTAGATACGTATTGCGCTACCGGGATCAACGAGGCGTGTACCAGCAGGTGACGACGCTTATCCCAAGCATGCAACGAAGAGAACCTCGGGTGGAACTGTCTGGCGCAGACATCACCAACGGAATTTCGAACCCCGAGCTTCGTCATATTTCATTAAAAGGGCTTATAATCGTTCGGACTATTATTAAGGACTCCCCCATCAGCCATATTTTTGAAAATGCTACATTCTAAAACATGTCACGAAAAGTAATCAATCCACGCTGCACTTTTTGCTAAATGAAACAATTAAAAAATATGTATTATATATTTTTTATTTAATTATTAACGTGATATATATTATTTAATATTTATATTCTATTTAACAATTTGAGATACGGAATTTCGGCGGTTAAGTAGAAGCAATTAGTGAAAGCGAGAACATAAAAGGCGGAGAAAAAGCTCGATCAAAAAAGCTTATAATTCTTGGGGTTATTATTAAAAAGTGTTTCATCCGGATTATTTTTAAGATTCCAAAAATAATTGGAAAATGTTTTTACTACGCATTTGTTACTTTCGTTTATGTTTTATTCTAAGAATGATTAAAGATTAGATTTTTAAATTTCAACAATTAGAGATAACCATACTCTTTTGATAACAGTAATTATTAGAGATAATTTTTTGTTGTTTATTAGAGATATTAATAAACATTATACTAGAGATAATATTTCGTTGCTTATTTAAAAATCAAAGCTGAGAAGAATAAATGTTGTTGCTTATTAGAGAATCAAAGTGAAAAAATGATTATGTCAATTCAATAATAGTAATCAACAATAATATATAAATTTAGTTTAAGCATAAATATCTTGAAACTATTATTTTATTTGCGACGACAATAATTCGTATAATTACTTACGTGAAAAAAAAAACAAAAACAAAAACATTGTTGCTTGCGCGATCAATAATTTAATTAACAACGCCACAACTAAAAAACTGAGTTCACGATCTAACAACAATAATTAAAAACGATTATTGTTGTTGCATCGATAATACATTTCATACTTTTTGTCGTAATTAAATTGATCTTGTCTGGAGGTGAAATTCCGGCCAATTGTCAAAAGTAAAACGGGTGTTCATAATCCGTTTTCGCATCGGCCCTTAACATCCCCATGAACGCTCTCCAGCCTACGATCGTCCCGCCCCTATTATCATTTTTTCTCCGTTATCCTCCTTTTTCCCCACCCCGTATCGACGATCTACCGTCTGAATAAAATATCGGTAAACTTATCAGTGTCACCGAAGGGACGAGGGAACCTAGATTATAACCAACCCTTCGCCTATAACCAATCCCAAGATCAGCTACATTTTGAATCTCTGTCCTGAGCATCTGCACTGTCCACTGTTCGGCCTGCTGTCGACTTGTATTTTGTCTGTGCGTCGGTGTAAGTGTACGTGCGCGTTTAACACCTTCCGGCGTTCTGTGAGCGACCGTTTCGAGAGTTCCCGACTTCGATGCTCCCTCGCATTTATCCAGCATCGTCCTTCCGCACCCGCGACTGAATTTACATCCCAGGTCTGTTGGGTTCCAGCCAAATTGGCTGCGCCTGATTTCGATCGACGGTCTCCTTCCCATTATGGTGTTTTATTCGTCAGAGTCGCAGCAGGGGTGCGCCGAGGATCCCGGGGCGAAGGGGAGGGGGATGCTCGCGAAGGTAACTCAACCTACCGTTTCGATAAAGCTCACATACACGCCCTTGTACTTCTGCATCGGAAGTGGATCGAGTTTCCAGAGAATGTACAAGCCCCCCCCCCCCTCCAATCCTGGTGTTCTCACTCGCCGGGTTTCCAAGTTGGATCGTCGAATTTTACGAGACGAAACTTTCCGAATGTCCCGGTGTTTTCTTGACGTGTCCTTCGTGGATATATGAATCCTGAATTGTCCCGAAAATCACTTTTCGCAGGACTTCTCTACACCATTTGTGGGAGGGCTGATTGTAATTAGAGAAAATTGTTGGTCTTGTGGTAGAGATTTTGGAAAAAAAACAAAACCTTCACGGAAGTCTAATTAGTGGTAGGAATTGTTTGCAGTTTTCGTTTATTGGGCTGCCACTTTAAATTATTATAGAGATGAGGGAATTTGATTTGATTTAATATATTGGGTTTACAGTGATTTGAGTGATATGTTTTTTTCATTCGTGCTGCAACAGTGGATGTATTGTTCTGTTATTGCATTAGAAGAAATTCTAAACGAAAAAGAAATCCAAAGGATATTGCAAGTGAAATGAAAATTCGAGATAAGAAGAAATCCCTGAATAACAAGTCCCTAAAAAGATATTTTAAAAAAAAGAACATTGTAAACGAGTAATTTGTTAAAATAACGCCATAAAAAGAAATTGCAAAATAATAAATCCCAAAAAAGGAAACCCTAAATAAGAAGATATGCCCAAATGAAAAATGTTTTTAAAAAATTCAATCGCAAAGACGAAAATAATGCCAATTGAAATGAAAAGGTAGTTTCTCCGAGCCGGACGTATCGCCCCTTTGTCCTTCGGAAAGGTCGTTCTCCCTGCACGCGCATTCTCCTCTTCGCTCGTTTCTCTCTCGCTCCCGAGACGACCTATTCCGAGTCTCCATTAGTAGATAATGCGCCGGAAACGGGATTAGGCTACCGTTGGACCGGACAAACGCGTGTACCGCAGTAATTACGCAAAACGGGCGACGCGTCGGGGCGACGAGTCACATTGCTACGTCTCCACCCTCGACGGCTTCGTTCTGCGCCCCCACCCTCCCTCCTCGCCCTTTTCATCCCGCTAATATCTCGCTAAGCGAATTTCGAGCCCTTTCTATTAATTTCTCATCAATTGTCGAATAACTGACGCCTTTAAGAAGCACGGCTGAAAAATATTGATCTTTGTTTTCAATTTAATTATCAGGGGTTCTTCAAAGGCAAAATAAAAGAATGATAAGATCAGTCAAATTCGAAGAGATCGAAAAGAATCTTATTTTCTCTGAAAATTGGCAATCGCTTTTTGAAAATAAATGACAAAAATCGAAAATCTCCAAAAAAAATGCGGTATGTCTATAAGTATGTCAATTTTAGAGAATTTGTAAATTTCAAGAAATCGGCAAATTTCAAAATTTGAAAGAATCACAAAATTCTAAACGATCGCGAAATTTCAAAAAACCCCAAAATAAAAAAGAACTTTGAAGAATAACGGATTCTCTCTGAAAAAAATTCAAAACTTGAGAATCTGTCTATAATGTACTTAAAGAATCGTGAAATTAAAAAAATTACAATCATTTCAAAGAAATCCCCAAAAATTGCGAAATCCGCAATCGCAATAGCAAGTCGAAAAAATCGCAAATATTTGGACTAGCTATTTTTAAATCGTAAAATTTCGAAGGTTCTGTCCGAGTCAATCTCAAATATTTGATAATCTCTCAAAACATCTTACAATATACGGTGACGTTTTGAAAAACAAAAAATGAAAGAGCGAGAATCTTAGAAAAATCTCGAAAAATCATTGCCCTTAAAAAACCTTAAAGAAATCAGGAATACCCAGAAAACATTATTCAAACGCAAAAGTTGATATCTCTACGTAGTTGGTGTCCAGATTGAAGTGTGCGTCGGCGACGAGTTTCCCGGGTCCATGCAATTGAGAGATAAAAGAAAAGCTGGCAAGGGAAATTCCGAAGTTGGAAAATATGCCGAAAAATCGAGATTGCGGCGCTTTGGGATTGAGAGAGTGAAGGGGAAAAGAACGTGTTATATTTTAGTGAAGCGGGTCATCGACGGCCGAGTATATCTGTAGGGAGGAAAAAGGTTTCCTGCTTCAATGGTTGATCCTTCGGGAACGAATGCTTTCACCTCGAGTATATTGATTCCGGTATTATTCCTTTTTCTCTCGCTGCCTTCTCATTCTTAATGTAGAAGAAGGGACGGACGAATTGGGAGTGAAAGAGCCAGTGATAGATACTGGGATAACAAGTACGAAGGAATACCTTGAACGAGGAACGATATTTGATCGCAGTATTATTCGAGATGGAAAACTCTCCTCTCTCTGGTTGGTTCGATGCAGATCGAAAAACTATTATTACGGAAACCTTTCCTGCACGTATTTGATGTAACATCAGACCCGAGTGTTCGATCTGCTCTGGAAACGAAAAAGACGCTGAGGAGATCATCCAAAACCAAACCAAAACGCTTCGTAAAATGTAGGATCCCAATGATCGTTGTAAAAACCAAACAAAAAAGTTACCAGTTCTTTTAAAAAAGTACTGCTGAAGCAACGCAGACCCGAACACTTCCATAAAAGTCGAATGAAACATCTCAGTGGGAGAATTACCACTTGAAACTGAGTCAAGTCGTTAACGGTGTTGCGATCTAATCGGGACATGATCGAAGCCTCGAAAGTTCATCAGCTGGTCGCCATCGAGATCTTTCAGCTCTAAATGGCAGTACCATTTATTCATTTCTACAAATGAATCTCAATAAAACAGCTTAAAAGTTGAAAAACTCTGAAGAAATTCATTAATTGGGAATTTTCGAATCTCAAGATTTGAAAGAATAGCTATAAAAAAATCTAGAAAGAATGAGAATTTCTTAATAGAAATGTTCATAAAACTCAAAAATCTGCCCAGAGAATCTAAAAACTTAAAAGTAATTCTAAAAATAAAAAAATTAAGAAACGCTTTCATAAAATGTCGAAGAATATAAAATTGCACCGAATAAGTCTGGTTTTCACTGTCGAGAATTCCAGTTAATGAAAATGTAGCGTAAAGAGTTGACCATCAAACCTTTGAAAGTATCGAACGATGAATATCATTCCAGTTGACAATACCAGAAATCAAGCCAAAAGTGTTCCATCGAGCCCTTCGAGGTATGGAACCATCACGAGCGCTCCACCAAATGGCAAACCCAAACAAATGAGCACGTTCCATACAATTGTTGTAAATTAGAAATCCTACACCTTTCCGGGCAGGCAATCGTCCCCTGGAAGCCCAGAGGTGAATGAAACCGGTATCGAATATCCCATGCATGCACGAGAAAGATCGAGGGTGTACGGTTTCAAAGAGAAGCTGCAGTCACACGTGCGGGAGTGATAAAGGGCACGAAATTCTCGTTCGCACGTTTCAGGTGGCAGAAGGTAGAACGATAGACGTAGGCATGGGGAAGAGGGTGTTCGGGGCTTCGATCGATCCCCAGACGAACCTCTTTCCTCTCCCATCGACCTCCTTCCATCTTTTTTTCACCCCCTTTTCCACCGTTGCCGTGCTACTCGACACCTACATATATAATGTACAACCTGTACACATTCCTGCTAGTTGCGATCGTGACCAGTGGAAAACCATGGGCCGATGTCCCTTTGAAGGCACGTCACGTTCGTCTACACCCTAATGAGTGAGAGCGTGCTACCGGCAAGAACGAGCCTTCGAAACGTTCGCCAGAAAGGGTGTCCAGGGCCCAGATATGCGGCCGAGGGAATTGCTTGATCGAGAGCCTGCAGGGAGCTTCCAACGAAAGAGACAACACGATCATCCAAACCAGACTCGGTCGAACATCGCGAACATTGATGTGTCAAGCTTCCTCGAGTATCACTGGTGTCCCAAACCAGACTGAAGGATCATTGACCCCGAAAACTTCCGGATCGGGTTGCATCTGAACCAAGAAAAAGTTTGGGATCTCGAACGTTGATATTGATCCTTCTGAAAAGAAAAACTGGAAATCCGGTTGCTAGAAATCCGTTTGACTCAACTGGGGGATAGATATTGGTGGTTGGAAAAGTCATTATGGAATATTTATGAGTTCCTGCACTGTATCGTCGTTGGAAATCGATCAGACTGGCTCGATCGATCGACTTATTTGCCAGTTTTATGTTTTCATGCGGATGGATTGGGTCTGATCTAACAAGTTGATTGTCGTCGATATGGACAAATTTCCGGTATTCTTTAAACTCAATTATTTCGGGGTCGATTCACTGCCAAATCAAAATAAATACAACTTCGTGAAGGTACGTTCAAATTAAGAAAAGCCTCGAAAAATCGCGGTTCACTAGATATCGAAAATCCCACTGAAAATTAATCTCATAAAATTGAGCGTTTTAAAAAGCCTCGACGTCTCTAAATTTCTAAGAAATTATTAAATAGAAACGATAATCTCTTTTTAAAAATAAATCTCGAAATTAAGAAGGTCGGGAAAGCGATAAATTTGGAAAAATCTCTAACATTTCGAATGCATTTAAAAATATCAAATATGCTCTTTGGAAAAATCTACAAAATGTTGAAGAATTTGAAGATATAAAAAATTCTCGGTGAAAAATCTTGAAAATTTAAGTTCAGTCGAAAAAATATGATGTCGATGAACATCGATCAAAAAGGTTGGAGTGGGATTGATATTGTTATAGGGGGCAAAAGGGGACCTTTCGCATCTATGTTGCCAACGAAAATCGATGATGATGGACAGTTGCTGGTGGGGCAAGTTTGTCTATTCCGTTGATTCGATTATATGTTTGAGTCAGACACATTTAATAGAAAGTTACTGAAGTTACTTATCCTCCTCTTCGAGTCTGTAGGACGCTGATCTATTTGGGTTGAAGTTACTGAAGATGTCTTTTTTATAGTCTTTTGAATATCCTTAGGTTAGCGATTCTATTAGTTGATTATGACATTTTTCAAGGATCCTTTGTAACATATCCAAGATCATTTACTTGAGCCCGATACGTTTTTCAAATTGCTTACCTTTTCCTCAATCGATTTTTCCACGGATTTGAGGTAATTGAGTTTCCAAATTTGAAAATTCTTCAACCACCTCGATATACCAGCTGGTAGTTCAAATAATCCCTTCAAATATTTATATTCCAACCGCAGAGCCGAGACTTGTCTTTGTGGAAATGGAAAGAAAATTGCATTGAATACAGGGGCAAAAACGGACCCGGTGGAGTTTGTTCAGCGAACGGAATATAAATATCGAACGCGAATTCGCCGAGCGTATTTTTTCTCTCATCACGCTTTCGACCTGTTTTTCTCCTTCCCCTTTCATTTCGAGTCTCCCGTTTCCCACGCCCTCTTGGCACCGCCACTTCCGTCCTCGACCTCTAACCGTCCTATGGACGATAAAGGGCCTGAAGGGATGGCAAGGGTTTCACCGGACTTTTTCAGAGCTCGTTCTCTCTCTCTCAGGATATCACCACTTTCTCGCAAACATTGCCGGAGCATGCAACATCAACTTCATCCTTTTCCATCCAAGACGAGATGCGTGGCTGTTCCACGTGCGAGAAAGTTCTGCAAGCTTTTGTATTATTGCTTCTGTCGTGAGCAGAAAATACGTAATTGAGGGAATTTCTCGAGCAATGACTTTTTCCTTGATCCTTTTTCTTTCCCCTTTGTCCTTTTTATTTACTATTCTCCCTCTACATAGCCCCTGGCCATTTTTATCTTTCATTAGCTCTCCTTCTTTCTCTTTTGCCCTTTTTTCCATCCCTTCGGCTTTTTTCATTTCCCTTTGACCCATTTTCTTTTCATCTGGCCCTTTTTCTTTGCTTTTGACCCTTTTCCCTTTTTCTTGGACTTGTACTTTGCCTTTGGGCCTTTTTCTTTCTTTTTGGCTCTTTTTCGTTCCTTCGTCACTCTCCGTCTATCCTCTTCTATCCCGCTAGCACTTATCCCGTGCAAATTACGTCGAAGGAATATTGGACCGTTTTCCCTTTCGCTTTGCCACCCTTGAGTTACTCAGGAAGCGGTTAGTCTTCCCTTCACTCTGCTCTTCTGCCCTACGAAGCAAGAAAACCCGGCATTTCAAGTGGCCAATAACAATAACGTACCCTCTACTCCCAACGAGAGGGTGAATCTTTAGTGAGCTTTATGGAGGCGGGGAGGGTGGGGGTGGGACATTGATTGATTACCTTCATCATCCTCCAACTTAATATGTTTGCGCAAATATTAGGTTACGAATGGAATAATGAAAAATGAAAGGAAATTCGAGAAATACAGTTTGACGTTTTAATAATGATAGAGATGTGAGACGTAAAAAAATATAAATCGTTGTCAAGATAAAATGTAAAGTACACGGTAAATATGAAAATTCGTTTCAAATGAGAATTATATATAAAGTTAAAAAACATTGATTCTTTTTTTGATGAGGAATAAAAATTGTATTTTTTCTCAATGATTAAACGTACTAACTGAACGTTGCTTATTTTTAGAAAAAAAGCAGAAGAGTTAATGGCAATACAATAATTGAAAAAGGTAAAAATATGGGGTTGATAACAATATGTAAAACAGTATAAAAATAAATAAAAGAAAGGTGAAGACAGAACGAAAAAATGGTAAAGTGACAATGGACGAGTTCCGTTCGAGAGTCTACCAAAGGACAAAAGCAAAGAGGAGGGTTCGATCGAGAGGTTCAGAGATAAGCCAGATTTATGTCAGGAACGTATGAGAGTTCAGGAGGAGAGAAAAACCAGGCTGGGAGGACCGAGTGTTCGAGAACGAACTCGGCTTGCCTCGAATATCCCTTTGGATTTTGGGACTGCGACGATTCATTCGCCTCCCTCCGATTATCCGTACGGGGAGGACACGCGTGCATCACATGCCAAAGGCCGTCCTATACGCTAGGAAAATCCACCTAGCATCGATCCGTTTATGGCTCCGATCCTTTTCAAGCTTCTCTACTTTCGAAGACCCTCGATAACGTCTTCTCTTCGCCATTCTGTGGCCTGATCCATCTGTGCTATTTCTTCAGTCCCTGTTCCGTCGGCCGGAAGTTGAGGGCGCGGACGAACGTGAATCCAAACGTTTTTGTTTTCTTAAATTTCACTCGAATGTATTTTGACGAACATGACCTTAATTGAATTCGCCGCAAGAAGGTTTTCATTCAATTTTTTTTTAAATTTCGTTAAACTTACACTTGAATCGGCTTATTTCAAGTCGAAATTGATTTTATATTTGTATCGGTAAAAGTACTTTTAATCAATTTTATTACAATTTATTTTAATATCTTTTGTTAAAATTTATACGAGTTAGTTTGCCAAATAGTGATTTTAAAAAACCTCGGTAAAATTATTTTGAATTTATTTTGATAAAAGTCACATTAATAGAGTCTTTGTAAAATTACTTCCTGTCAGTTTTTGTGAAATTAATAATAACACGCGTACATCGAATATATTTCAAGAATATGAATTTGAATCAATTTAACGAAACGAAGTTTGCGCTTGTGTCCGAGGTCTCGACTTCTGGTCGAAATGTCATCATAACCAATTAACGTTAAAACTATTTACTTCAAATACATTTGAATTAGTTTCATTGAAGTTACTTTTCATTAGTATTGTTTAGATTTGTAAAAAATTATAGTGATTAGAATCGTACAAATTAATGGATTAAATTCGTCGCAATGAAAAAAATATATATATTAAAACTCGATGGGTATTAAAACCATTTTTAACACCCATCTTGTTACAAATTGTTGTTTGAAATTAATTTGAACAATAATCATTTTCTCTTGGACATTCAAATAAAGAGGTGCCTCGAGTCTTCGTCCTTTGGTAATTCCACGAATAGCTGAATTGCAACAAATCGGGCTGCGATATTTTTCGATCAGATAGCGAATGTCAGAAAGAGCACTCGGTACTTTGGTGTACTTTGCGAGTCGGAAGAGGAGCAGACAGAGAAAGAGAGGAAGAGAAATCGAGATAGAGATAGTCCGGGTCGGTCCATATTACTCTCGTGCCTTTCCACTTTCTCAAACAGTATTTATTTATGACCAACTATATACGATCATCACCCACATACTTCGCTTCCTCTCCCTTCCTCTCCCTCTCTCGCCCACCCCCCTCTTCTTCATTCCGGCTCCCTTTCCGTTCCTCTATTTCGCCTGCAGCATCCGCTGCACCACTCTAATATACCTCTCGTGTTCAAATCTTTCCGAGCAGAAAGAGAAAAGCGGAAGTGGCAAACAAGTAAAAAAATAGTGAAGAAGAAGAGCGAGTTTTTCATCGATCGCCCACAAATACCGATCGCTAAAGTAGCTACGAGGTACACTCGTAGCTATTTTAACTTCCGTTTGACCATCGACCACAACCACGATACCCAACACGCTTATGATGCGTGCCTTTTGCGATCGAAAGTAAAAAAGTTCTTCATTTATCGAAAGCACTCTACGTTCTTCATTCACGGTTTGGCCAAGTGCTCCAGTATCGATTCACAGTTGGAAAAGTCAATTTTTTACTGCATATTCATGAGGCCTTTATTTATTTGTGTAAACTTCATCGGCTAATGCAACCACTTTTTGGAGGTTCGCTGAATTTTTGAAAACTTTCACAACTCTCAAACGGGTCTTTGATTTTTTTGTGGTTCTAATAACTCGTGGGATAAATGTGGTTTTTGTTAGGAAGAATATTGATAGCTACGTACGTGCTTATGAGTTTAGTGATGAATACAGCATAGTTAAATGAAAAGTATTTGAAAAATATTTTGAACTAATTTTATATATTTCAGAAATTTCTTTTTATATTTATTTGTAAGTGATTATTTTTTATTTACAAGTTTATTCGAAAATGAAGTTAGCAATTACGAATAGATTCGGGATGAAAAATGTCAAGGGAAGATATATTTTGACTGTAATATTCTAAAAACGAATATTATTTAAAAAAAAATATGGAGGTTTTGGTACACCAAACCAGACTCGAAGTATCAGTGGAAGGAACAACTTTGCCTATAACCGTTGCTCTTCTCGAATCAAGTTACATTAAAAATTTCGAAATAGTCTCATATACTCAGAACCCTGAAAAATCCAGGTGTCATAGAAAACAATTTTTAGGATTATTCCCAAGACCCAATGAAAGACGAACGATGGGTTAATTGAGGATGGCGACTTTGTGAGTATGAGTCCGTTCAGTGTTAGATTTTTTGGGTGTTTTCCGAATTGTCTGTCACCGCCCTCCTAACTAATACAAAGATTTCGAGTTCATCTCCTTCCAATCCCGGAAAAAAATCGACTGAATCGACGTTACCTAAGCTTGATGAATTTTCGTCTAGGGACTGTTTGCGCGACTCGAACGGAAGCGATTTTCTCGTAGCAGTTACAATGGACGTACTTCATCGTTATCCGTTACGAGGAAGGCCGTCCAGAAAACAAGACACTAGTGGCTCCACAGATTTAGGGCTTTTTTTTAGTGGCGATAAAAAAAGAAAGAGACACATGCCCCACTCTCATATCCACATCTTACCGTTAATCGACCGGTATGGATCGCCATTGGGGTTGGAGTTGGTTGAACGACGAGTGGAGGGTCGTCCACTGAACGAGCGTGACACATCCGCAACAACGAACCTCTCGGTGGTGGTGGCTTTCCCAGTTACGGACACCCGACATCATCCCCCGCCTCCAATCCGGAGTCCATGGAACACCGTAATACAAGCTTTGTTTACGGCGTCCCATTTGTTCGAGAGGCCACACTCAGCTCGAGCAGAACAGAGTGTACAGCGGAGTATCGGTTGTGTAGCGAAAGTGGACACGAGGCTAGAGGTGATATAAGAGTTGCTGGAGTAGTTGGGACGACCCTCCAAAACTTCTTTATCATCCCACTTCTTCTCATCGGAACGGAGAAAAGGATGCGAAGACTTTGGAGGATCGATTATTCGTTTGTCAATTGTCAGATCATAGATGTCCTCCAGCTGATCACAATGGAAAATCGGGATACGGTTTCAGTTGTAAACCCGAAAAGCAAAATCGGCTCATTGGGTATGCGGTGATGAAAGGTGAGAGGGTTGCAATGATAAATACCCCGGAGAGTATCCTAGCATGGATAATGCGTGGTTCATATAAAGATACCTATAAAATGGATATAAAATAGATATCAAACTCAATATCCGTCTGAGGAAATAATCCATAAAGGAAAATGCTGACCGTGGTGAAAAATCTGGGTTCAGCTGCAGTGCTGGTCATTGAGTACATGACTGATGCATTTCTGAAGTGAAGCTTGCATAGTTGATGAAAAAACGTATCAAACAGATATTAAACTGTCCAGAGGAATCATACACGAAGAACGAGACTTCAGCTGACCACAAAGGGAAATCAAAATACAGTTTCAGTTGCAGTATCCAAAGGATTAATCATTGGAGACCCGACTGATCTATCTATGATTCGGACTGTTGTCACACAAACTCTAAGAGATTTCCAGACTTTTGCATGGTTGACGAAGATTCGATGTCAAATGGATATGAAATTATATGAGTAATCAAGGTATAGCTTGGGATTAAGTATCCTAGAAAAGAGCCGGTCATTGGGTATGTGGCCCAGCTACGGTCCAGGGGCTAAGAGTGATAAAAAAGTAGCCAACGGAGACACGTATCAGCGCGCGCGAATCCAACAAGTGAATCAAATTCCCACTCCGATCTGCTGACTTTTTCGTTTCGTTTGTTTGGGTCACCGAGAGCTGTCCGCCCTGGCAATCGTTTTTCTCGCCAATACTCGTTGATTGCGGCTATGCAAACGTTCTTTGTACACTGAGCGATGAAGACCGTTTAGGTACCGAAGACAGAGGGGGAAAAAAAGGATATCCACTTAAGTTCCTCAGCTATGCCGACCAGCAGCATCCTTCGGTGGAGATTGGTGGAGGAGAAGGTGGGTCACGCGCTGCTTGTTTATGGTGAGCCATTTGTTCGAGGGCTTTCAAGCTTTTGCGCTCGATCCTCTAGACTCGCCAACCAAGCTTCCCGCTGCTGCCTTCTCGTTATCCTTGTCGTTGACGCCATAGCCAGAATTCCTCTCGTGCTCTTACTACCACGTCCCTGTGTATTCTTACCCTGTAACTATACCACCTTCTCCTCTTTCATTTCCTCTTTGATGGCCTTTCCGTACCCTCGGAGCGAATTCCTCGCCCATCCTCGGCCTCTCGCTTCGTCTATCTCCAGACATGGGCTAATGATCGCTGTCCTATGAATTGGCAAAGTACCGGAGCAGGAACAAGACCTGCTGGAGCATTCATCCCCGGGGAATATCAGGATGACAACGCGTACCATTAATTTTCTACCATTGACGATCCAATCGTAATCCAACTTTGTCTTGTTAATTCCGTTTATGCGTGAAAACAACCGTCCCAGAAATACATCTCGTAAAACTAATATCACCGAAGAAGACACTGAAAGATTCGAAACTCCGACGTGAGGCCAAGGAAGGAAGTCCTTTTCTATCGATGATCGAGTCTTACGGATCAAGAGTCATTTTTCTATCTCCGGTGGATGTCAAGTTGATTCCAAGCCGATTCGGCGTGATGGGTTAGCATTCGAAACTTTCGATAATTTTGTTCGGTTTTAGACTTTGGGTCTCAAGTACTTGGTGTCATTTTAGTTCAAGGCTGCATTCTGTTCCTTTCGTTTCTCATAATCTCAAGTTTCTTTTGATCCAGCTTTCGGTACATTGGATCCGTTGACGAGACACGTTGATAGCATCTGTTTTCACGCACTTCAAATCTCGTTTTTCTTCAAATGGACGTCAACCAAAACAAACCTCAGGTACCTTCCTTCCAGTTTTTCTTATTCCAACTTTCAACGTATCGAGTCTACCGGCATGACGCGTCGAGAGCTTATGTCTTCATAAAACAATCTCCAAGTGATACTTCGGAGATTGAGGGTTTTCCTCCAAGGTCGAAGCATTCGATGGTGATACCGGAATCAGGGAAGATTCTTTGCCTCTTCGGGCCTCTTCGCTTCTCGCTATGTTCCTCTTTTTGGTATCCAAGCAGCGTCATAGCGATGAATCCCGAAGTAGTACGGATCTAGTTCTCGTCCTGTACGTTATGGGGCTTTTCACTGCTCCGCAGAGCGGCACTTGTGCCAACTATTGGCTAAACTCTGGTGACAGACGCGAGCTTTTCATCCCCCTTTCCTGCCACCCCGTCTCACTCTCCCCACCTGTCATCAATATATGTACTCAAGTTGGGGCAGGAAAGCTTCTTCCCTTGGCACTACATCGACCAACTTCCAAGTAATTCCGCAGCGCGTATGGCTTTCTTGCGCCCAATCCAAGTCTCCCTGCATATCTATACGACTTGGGAATCAGTTGTACGAACTAGTCACGTGCCGCTTTGCACTCACGTCTCGGCGTTCAATGTTACCCTCCTCGTCTCGTTCGCGGCTTTTCGACCGTTACGATGAAATTGTACCTCTCGACCCTTCCCGTATAGCGTATTCACTACTTGAACTACCGACGTATAAAATGCACGATACTTGAATTCGTTTCCACCCTCCCATTAATATTTATTGTTGCCTTCAATAATATTATTGCAGCCTGGCAATCGTATTTTTTCTTTCAATTTTGTGGCTACGAGCATCAAATATTTGCCCTTTTTTGGGTTTCTTTGGAAGTTAATAATCTTTTTGCTAACTCCAATTGAAAAGGAGATAAAGTTATCAAATAAATATGATAAATATAATCAAACTTATGATATTTATTAAATACACGACGAAGTAAAATTTCATTCGATAAATTTGATAAATGTGTCAAATGAAATTTATAAAATGAAACAAATACCTTCCGTGATAAGGGATGATGATAAAATGTAGCCAATTTCTTTGTACTTCGCGTTATTGTACACGAGGGATAAAAGTTGTGAAGAAACTTGGTACATTTTATCATCATCCGTTATCACGGATATTTTTATTTTTATTGCGCGCCTCATCGCGTTGAAAGCTCATTGGACAGGTCTTTCGAAAAGAAATTGATGCAACGTAAGCGGAGCTTATAACCTCCGCTTTCGATTTTTCTAATGGTAATTTTTAAAATCTGAAAAAAAAGCTAGTTACGTTTCATTATAACAATAGTCAATTGAACTTATTTCGGTCAACTTACAGAATAATAATTATTTTTCATCTTTCACGTATATTTCAAATTCTGACCCTGGCGATAATTAAAATAATCACAAATTTATATATAATAAACACAAAGTTGCATCGGTATTCGTGCCTCAATTATTTTTTTATTAATTATAACGAACCCAATTAACAACGTCGTTATCGCGTAAATCAATATTGCACGTAATCCAAGGTAATCCTAGGAGGATAAAGCAAAGGTAAAAGTGAGAAAAAGAACCCTCTCGAGATTTTACGAGGGTCTGCAAGGGTAGCGAAAAAAAGGGCAGGGGTTGGAGGAACGTTCCGGGTTCGAGGCAAGCCCGGTCGTGTTGTGCCCGAGCTAAACTTAAAATCTATAGAGATAAACTGCGGGCGTGAGTCACATATGGATTGGGCATTGTACGTACATCGGGCGGAGCTTTAAGGGGGTATAAGCAGGTGAGAGAAATTGCGCAAGGTGGGGAACGGTGAAACAGGGGGTTCGATGGAAATTCAATAATTGAAATGGTTCGTGGGTGGGAGCATACGGGCGATTTCAAATGTCACCCTTCTTCAATTGAAAAAATTCGATTTATTGTCAAAATCCGCGCACGTACAGCGCCTTTGGAATTTAAACGATGAATACGCTACGTACATTTTCTTCTATTTCTTAATGTCAAACTCTGGGCGATTGATTGTTTATTTTTTAACAATTATGTTTCACATCCAAGTACAAGAGAGATTTTCGATATTTTCAACGATTTTTGCCCATCCAATTATTTTGGGCAATTTGATTTTTGCACATGCGCCTTTTTTTAAGCTCGCATCGTTTGATCAAAAAACGACATTGCCACATTTCTTTGATTATTATTTCGATAGCAAATCTTACGTGAAACCCGAATTGGAAAATTGTTCGAGTCTCGTTAAACATGGTCAAATAATCATAATTTATTTCATCCACCTTCATTTGGATGAAATAAATTATGATTATTACGTGTCGCCATTTTCCTCAAAAAGTTAACCCAGAACTGTTAATCATTCTGGTTGTTCATTTCACGAATTGGGTAAAGCCCAAGTATTGCAGAAGTTACCGTTTTTTCTCCACGTATTTTTGGTTGATTACAGTTTCTTTTCCTCGATTCCATTTCCCCGTTTAATTTTGTGCATCCGGGCAGAACTACAGCCCGAAAGATGCAAAATAATCCCGAAGTTGGCAGGCCGTTAAACCCCCATAAAGACGGAATCATAAACTCGACTTCGATTTCCAAAGGAACACGTTACTCGAGAGCAAACACGAAGCGCTGATAGAGGAGCGAGCACAATAACGGCTCCGGGCGGTGAAAGGGTCGGTACCCGCGAGGGAAGAAGACAGCATAGTCTAAAGGGGTGGCGATGTTGGTGCGGATGGTTGCAGAGCTCGTTTCCACGCGAGCCAGTTTATCTACTCCAGGCCCCGACTGTTATTTTCACTTTTACGCTCAGCCATCATGAGAGGCTCCGACGGTGTCCGGGGGTGGGGGAGGGATGATGGAACAGAGGTACAAATTGTTAAACCCACCCCCGTTCACCGCTTCCTTTTATTGCCCTACCCTTTTCTTCGTCCTGCGTTACACTTCCGCCTCCGGCTCTGCCGCTTGTGAACGCATTTATACGTTTCCGGAAGTGCAGCCAAGTGGTGATGGCATTGAACGCGCGTGGCTCGTATCAACGCGATGGCCTTATCTTCCTACTAAAACGCATCGCGAGAACGTATCAGTTTCAAAGAGCGACGAAGCGGCGGGTGGAACCTGGAAGTGGTGTTGGAGCGAAAACGGTGCAAATGTGGATGTTGGACGAAGGGGTTGGAAAGGAGACGGGGCTAAATGTTGAGACGTGGGGGTGGATGTTGGATCGAGGGGCTGGGGGGATGGATGTTGGTCGGAGGGGATACGAGGGTGGATGTTGGATGGGGTGATTCGATGAGGTTTGGGGAAGAAGGACTTTGGATCGACGAGTCGAAGGAAAAGTGCGATTGGACGTTAGATGGGGGAGTTGGAACGCTGCGGGGATGGATTTTTCGTGGTGGGGGTGGATGTTGGATCCAGGGATTGGAAGGTGTGCGGGAGTGGATGTTGAACGGAATGGTTGGAAGCGGTGCGAAAGTGGATGTTGCGCGGAGGAGTTGGACCGCCGGGGGCCGGGCCGGGGGGGGGGGGGGGGGGGGGGGCGAGAAAGGCTGTTAATGGCTTCTGCACAAGGTGCTTCCAGTTTGCGGCTCGCAACGGTTTCATCTTCTCTCGTTATGGGCCCTTTGGGGGCGTAAAGCTCGAGTCTGGAGGATATGGAGAATTTTGCAGATGGAAATCGCGCATCGGAAAAGAGGTTGAATCCTTTATGGTGGATTCGACTCGGATTATACGGGAAACATTGGACGCGATGTCGGCCGGGATAAAGGATCGACGGAGTCAAGGACTCTGAGGAATGAATTAAAAATGGGTTGGGACGATCTTTCATTGGGACGTCTTGTAGTTTTATGCAATTTCGTTTATAGAAAAACATTCTGAAAACATGCGGAATATCGACCGAATTATGGCAAAAAACTACCGATGCTCTAAACAAATAATACCTACCATGTTGATCAACATTTTTCAAGATTGATTAACAGATGTGAATGAAATTTCAAAATACATTTGAATTAAATATCTCCTCTCTCTTGAATATCCCCGTTGTTTACCATTATTATCCGGAGAAAATAAATCTGGATTATACCAAGATTGCGCGTGGATGTTGAAAAAATATTTGAAAAATCAAGCCGCCTTTCTCGTACTTCCCAAAAAAGATTGGACGCATCGCCTCTTTCCTAGAACAAATAATTTTGATTCAAACGTACCGAAGAAACTCGCAACGGATAATTCTCCCCTCCTCTATCTCCCTCCAACCCCACGGATCTTTCACCCCTGATCTCTTTCCTGGTATATCTCGCAGCCACCGCGATTGATCACCCAGTCATTTTCTCCACACGCGTATACGTGTACCGTGTAGGTTGGGGGTCTATGCAGATAAAGCATCGGCGGTTCGCCACTTCGGGGTGCCACACAACGTGTAATTACAGGCAATTATGGCAAACAAACGGTGCGAGAACGAGGATACACCGATACCCATCACTAACTAATTCACTGATCGATTGGCTAACCACCGCGCGGTTCCCGGGTGGTTATCATTACCTCATGACTCTCTTGATCGACAATAACGATGCGAACAATCATTATCATCGACGCACACACCGTTAAATTTTCTTCCGATATGCATTTCCATATCGCGAGCAACGACAACCCCCGATCCGTTGATACATTCGCCAGATCGAATCTTTATCCACCTTTGTTACACGGTGAACGCGGGAAAGCTTCGCCAACGAAGATCGGCAGGCAAGATCGATCCAGCAACGAAGGTAGTCCGGGAAGAACCTTTTTCATAATTATTCATGTTCTTCCTACCAATTATGCGAAAATTCAAAAGATGGGAAGTAGACGGCAGCGTTTGTACAGGCGGTTCTTCAAACATTTTCTTTTCGGATTAACGACGACCTGTGATTTTTCTCGGGAATCCAAAATTGTTTTTTTTTTTTGCAACAGTAGTATCGAGAGGAATTCGATATCAGTTTTTCGATTTATTTCAATTTCATTTGATTTATTAAAAAATAATTATTGACTAGTGAAAAATGATTGGATATGCTTAGTAGATGCAATTGGCCTTGCTTGAATAATTTTGGACAACATTTTTGGGTCTTATGTCAGAAAGTCGAATTTCTATTTCGATACATTCAGTATATAAATAATAATTATACAAATAATTATTTATTCGATTAATTGTGGATCAAGATGTCTACAAAAAAATTGTGGCGAACGCATTGCGGGAGGGGAAGCCGATTAGGTTCGCAAGGAGGGTTCGTTATTACCTAATGCATTATTAATGTTTTTATTTAATTGATGATGATACATATAACCCGAAAAAAGTACAATTATTATAACAATTTATTCAAGTGTCGTTGACAGTGAGAAAATAATTAAAAAATGTTTACAAATAAATAAAGAATTACGATTTTGGGTATGAAAAATGACAATTTATTGTTAATTTAGAAAATGACTTTATAGGCATAGAAAATGAAACGTATATAAAACGTAACGTTACGTTCATCCAAGTTCAACTTTTCTCATCCTCTCGAATGCCTTGCTACATGCTCGCTCCGCACACGAGTGAATTGCGTAATGAAGGATGAAATTTAGTGAGGGTAACGATGCGTAACGAGGGAGAGAGAGAGAGAGAGCTTCAATCGCGAGTATAATACGATTATTCAGTACCCGATGTAAAATTTCCAATTTTCCATTGCTCATGATTTCCGAAGAATTTGATATGCCAGTAGTGCATTTCATGCCGAATTCCGTTTGATTTGTCCGGAGGGAGAATTGCGAAAAATAAAAGGGGGTTGATCGCTCCGGGCGTTCGCGTACGAAATGGGTTTCCGGTGCTCATTGATCGACCCGGAACCTACCCCACTCCCTCCCGGCGCCACTGACGTCGCGTTTTCTTCGTTACTTTTTTTTTCGTTACTTTCGTTTCCTCTTCCGCGGCGTCGAGACGATACAAGAAACCGGAAGTCTGTCGGGAAGCGAAATTTCTTCGTTCGAAGTTCGAGGGTATTTCGTCGGGGCATTTTTTTGCTTGTTTGTGCGCATTGTATGTTCGTCCATGTCTTTGTTCATTCTTCGCATGAATTCGATACAAACTTTTTATAATTTATTTTGGTGACTTCTGATGATTATAAAAATAGTGAAAGTCGTCACAATCATCAACACCCTTATTACTTATCAATGTGTTTCCCCCAAAAATTCTAAACGTGTCTATGAACCAAAAAATGAAACAAAAATAACGAAAGTTCGTCGTCCAACGGTGATTGGAAAAATCTTCACGCGATCATTCCAACATTGTTGCAAAATCGATAAATTTAAAAATCAAGCTGTTTTTCGGTCCTTAAGCGGAGATATCTCAATGACACGCGGTCCGCCGTGAAACTGCGACTCTTATTTCCATTCGTCTTTACCAATGTGAATAAAGGACGAGCGGAGAGCTTCTACTCCCGCTCTCCCTCCGTCTTTATGAAAAGTGGTGGGGGGGGGGGGGGGGGGGTGTTTTTGGGGGGGAAAGGGGGGGGAAAGGGGGATCGTCTTCCCTTTCTTCCTTTTCGCCCCCCGGGTTGGAAGGGCCGAAGGGCGCCCTGTGCCGAACTTGAAACGCCCGCAGGCTTTGGAAAACCCGCGCGAGGGGAGGGGACCGAGAGTGCTCGCAAACTTGTGTAGTTCGAACTCGCAAACGGAGAACTCAAGCTCCTCACCACCATCCAACCAGCGCTATCCAATAGCGAGTGATTCCAAACCTCTCTCGTCACCATCTCTCTCTCTCTCTCTCTTTCTCCTTCACTCTCTTCCTCTTCCTTCTCAGAGAATGCCAGCTTCGCCTTTCCAATCCTACTTCGAGTTCTACTCCGACGGTTGCGAACAGGGATATTGTTAGAACTTTCTTGAGAAATATGCCACCCCGCTTCCCTTCCCCGTCGCATCTCTTACCCCCCAACATTGCCTCTTTGGGGTTGGACGTTCCTCTGGCGTTACTAGGTTTCAACAAAGCCAACTCGGTGGGATCCGGTTTTATGTGCATAAATCGACACTGTTCGCAGTTAAGGGGGGCCGCCCGAAAAAGTAGGTGATTTTTGATAAATATTATACCGATATACCTGTTTTATTGGAAAGTGCGATGTAGTTGTCAAACAACGAATAACAGGAGTGCGATATAGCTTGGTGTGGTAGCAATTGCGAGCAGACGTGTTGATTTGAGGTTTCGATCGGGTCCGTATAGAATTTCTCTAGCTTATTAGAGCTCGAATCGGGTAGCCTAACATACGCCTTCAGTGCTTGGTCGTACTGTACTACTGAAGCCCATCAAGGCGACGTGGAAGATGTACTACGTGATATTTGAGTGCGAGAAGTCGAAACGCTTAAACCGTAATTTCTCAAGGACGAAATATTTTTACGGTAAAATTGAGGCATCAACCTTTACGTCCGTTAATTCTACGGAGACGGATTCTCGCTTTTTCACTGTAAAGTTAATCGCCGTTGCGAAAAGGAATTCTGAAAATTTGTGAAGTTACGTCGATCTTCTTCATGTCCTTAAAGGCGGAATATTGATGGTCCACGGCGTGGCTTTGCATTCTCGTGTCCGGAAAAAAAATTTATTTTTTCATAAAAATTATCCAACGGATAATAATTACTGTAGGAATACCGAAGGAAACGAACGGCATTGTTCAAGCATGCGCCCTCAAATTGCTCCATGTACGAATACAATGAGAATAATAGGTATGTAATTTTTGGAAGGGTTTGTAAACGTAAAATATAATAACTTTTGATGCCATCCCGAATTTATCCTATTTCTACCTATTACGGTAAAATCGAGTTTCGTAATTACAACAGCACAAACGATTTAGTCGAAGCTGTACACACTGCCATATCCGCGTATCGCCCAAATGAGATCCTGTTGTTCGTATCGGGATACCGTAATAAGGGCTTATTTAAGGGCTTATTAGAGGCTTCCCTTATCGAGAAACCCGGTATCAGGGAAGCTTTAAATAAGCCCCTGACTTGTCAGGAAGCCTCAAAGAAGCCCATCGATGCCCTTATTTTTTTAAGGGAGACCTTGCCAATTTTCTGCACGGGTCTTTAATCTCGTATAGTTTAGGCTTAGAAAATTTGAGAAAAGATTCGAAAAAATGGCCGATGTGCTTCCGGCTTACAAAAGAGTTAATTAATGGGAATTTCAAAGATGAAGTCGAAATTACAATTTTTATCGAAGTTATGAGGAAAACTATGACGATTCGGGCACCTGGATACCCAGGGGTGTACATAAGGATCGAGGGCATTCAAATTGGAGAGTTCGGGGCAACTGCGCGCACCGGATTGTCGAGTAAGAGCATGCGCATGCTCAAAAGCGATAAGATTTCATCGCTATCCCATTGGAAACGTCTAGAAATTTGACTGACATCCCAGCCCTTCTTGGTTGGGTCATTCGGTGAAATGGGGATGAACGCGTTGACAAGTACATCTTGGAAGCTCGCAGCCAAAATTTACCGTCAGCCTCGCATTAGCACCGAATTTGGTAACATTAAGGGGGAGGAGCGAGGAGTCGCGCAGGCTAATCAGGATGGATATACGGCTCGGTGAGATAATGAGAGATCTACCCTGAGTGCCACCATGGAAAGCGAATGAAGACGGATAGCCGAGAAGTTCGCACGTGGAGCTCGACTCGACCAAATTGCTGCACCTCCACGGTGGCAAATCTTCACGATGGTTGCTTAGGTCGGCTTAGTCCAGGTTGGATGTACCGAAGGATTGAAACCGAGCCCGAGATTACGAGAATGGGGTGTTATCGACTGGACCGTTGAGATTGGAAAAGAAGATTAGCGAACGTTTGACGTTTGTCAAAGTTCTTCCTCTCGTGGGATACGTTCTTCGAGGCATTTTTTCATTTCTCGTGACTTTCAAATGCAAACAGTCCAAAGATGACTGTCAATTCTCTTCAACAGCTGATGAATTCCAAAATTAAATTGAAAAAGTTGGTTCAGCTTTATGGGGCGAAAATCAAAGTTCGACTTCGCCTTACCATGAATCCTCGAAAATAAAAAAAATCCTTCTCCAATCCTAAACCCTCGAGCCACCAAACAAAACCCCCCCAACCCCGACGGCCATTTTCCACGCGGAAGAAGATCGCTACCAGGCGCGAAAAAGGTCCGAATTCCCGGAAGAAATAACGCTGCGGAATTCCGTGCCATTCGTCATTATTTTTTGCCCCAGCTCCTCCTGTCAATGGTGTTTCGGGCTATACGTCAGATTTTTGCGGGCCGCAACGCTCTTGCTCGGGACACTCGTCTCGACCAGTAATTGTTCGTCAAGGGACGATTCGGAACGGGAATAAAACAAGAGCGTTCGTCGTACATTCGCCCAGTACAATGACGGAAAATGGGGTGGAAAACACAAGAGTGGAAAGGAGATGTAGAGAGGATGGAACGGAGAGAGAACCGGAAGAACTCGGACATTCGTTAGCGGAGCATTTTGTGAAAATTCCGAATGTGGAGCACGCTAGAAATCCACGGCTTAAACGACTCCACGGTCCGACTCGTTCGAGCTTCGGTCATTTTCTCTTCACCACCCTTCAACACCCCCCGTCCAGCCCCGTTTCTCGACTCATCGTATTCGGCTGGGAAAGTTTGGCTTCCGGTTTTATGCGCATTGGTTCTGCGTACTCTTCGCTCTCCGGTTTCCTTGTTTTCCACGTTACCCATCCGCGGAAAAATGTTCCACTCTGTTCGGGGATGGAAAATTTCGATGGATATCGGCGAATTTCGGATCAAGTTTCGATTGTTTCCCGGGTACGAGCGTACTCGCGTTATAATTGGAACCGAATTTGATTGTTCATTTTTATACTGGGGTGCTATAATTCTTGTAGGTGTCAAGAAAACGAACGATGAAAATTGTCCTCTACCGGAAGGTAATCGAGGTGTGAAAGATTAAATACTCGGTCTTTGAATCAGCGGAGGCTGCGTTTTTTTTGCGTTTCATACGAAATTGCCAGATTTACGAACTGCCACAAAAATTGCGCCTTCATTTTTCGTCCCCGATTATTCCGCATTCGTTAACATGTGCCATAAATTATATTGAAAAGCATATCAAAATCATTTTTCTTAATAATAAATTGTCAATTATTATAATTATTTACACATCATTTATTTATATGAGTAATATTTTTTTGTATAATTATAATCATTTTGTAAAATAAATGGCAAGTGCTTTTCCGATTCGATGTTTATTTTTGGAAAAGAAAATTTTCTCCATTCCGTCCGAAAAATTGGTTATATGAAATTTTCTCAAAATTAATCAAATAAATCAATCAATAATAGTCGGATCCGACTGTTCAGTCCCACCAGCCCACCAGTTTTCGTAGTCCCATGAATAATTGATGGCAACCATATTTTTTATCATTCGTTCCAAATCCACGAGAACTTAAAATGCAAATCCCCCCCCCCCCCCCCCAAATAATTGCTAAATAAATAGAAATAACATTTTTCGTAGTTCGATTAATAATATATGACGAACTTGCAATGATGTTATATTTCATTGGTTCGAACAGATTGGAAAAACGTTGAGGGATTCGGGGTAAAGAGAACCCCTTAAGGGAAAGAATTCGGCGTTGAATGCGCCTGAAAATATCCGGACGCAAACTATCTCGGTAACTGTGTCTCACTCCATACGTATAAACGGCGAGCATATACGCGCATTTTAACCTGCCCGTTAAGTCAGGATGGTTTTGGGTTACCGGGGATGAGGGGTTGTCTCGCTGTGCCCGAGATTTGCAGCAGTTCTTCTCTTTCGCGAAACATATGGCAGAGATACATAAAGCCACCCTCGGTAAAACGTCGCCCACCGTACACGCGCAAGCCTGCTGTAGGTATTTACGTACAGGTCACTCCGACACAAATTTAATTCCAGGATTTTAAGTCTACAAAAATAAGGCGATGTTCCACTTTTTCGCTGAGAGGATTTTACATCGAATTGCTAATGAGCCTCACCAAGTGTCTGTTTTTAAATTGGTAAATATTTATGGACAATGGAATAATAATTAGTTAAACAATGCCGTAAAAATATAAGAATAATATTCGACAGCCGTTATTGAATAAACATATCGAATAATAATAACTCAATATTCTAATGTGATGCAAATAATAATGTTATTGACAAATTTAACAAGGTATTTAAAAATTCTGCAATCTGACTGTTATCAATCCGAATTTGTAGTTAATATTGTGATTTTGACTTTTCCTCGTTCATTTTTATGGAATCATTTTTTATATTTTGAATCTTTTTATTTAATTTTTATTGTTATAATTTTTATTGTTTAATTTAATCGCTATGATCATTTTATTTATTACTAAATTTAATGTATATCCATTTTTAATATATGATTAACTAAATGTTCTTTTACTTACATTGTATTTTATAACGTATGAAAAAATCGACTTTTAATGACCCTCTGCAATTTTTGCTCCCTGCCTACCGAACCGAATTTGTTTCTCGACGTCCACCATCCTCTTCCGAAAGTCTTTAATGAAATGTGTTCGATGAAATTAATTTTACATATTCATTAATAAATCCAAACGAAGAATGGACTTTTTCAAAATATAATTAATGCTCTTCATGGAAACAACTGTGTATTTTGAATATAATAAAAATTAAAACCAAAGTTAAAAGAAACTTTCCTTACAATTTGAAAAGTAACGAATCGTCTCAATGTTCAGTCTAAAAAAAATATTTGAGAAATCTTTATATCTTATTTAAAATTAATATAATATTTATATACCTAAATTTCATTTTTAATCAAATAAAAATATGGAAGAAATAAAGGATTTTCTTATCTTCAATAAGTACCTCTTTGTAACGTTTAATTATAAAAAATTAAATATAAATTCAAATAAAAAAAGGTTCGGATCGCTGAATCGAGTTTGGACGGAAGAGCCCATATTTTCACGAGGTGTAGGCCGTCGCGACAACGCCAGTGAAACTCGACGTTCGTATGGAAGAGGCTCGGAAAGAGCCCAGAGAGCGAGCTTTTACTCCGATAGAATGCTGTATGCGGCACTCCTATTCGTAAGCACTTCCAGTCCGTTTACTCCAAATTATTATAAACAGCAAGTGAGTCAGCCGTGGAGCCAGGCTGGCGGGGGAGAGGAGGGCCAACGAGGAAACAGAGAGTCAACCAGGCAGTCGAGCAATCTCTCGCGTGCACACTCTCTACTCTTTCCACTTGTCGGGCAACCCTACACCACTCTTCGGGGCTTTGGCGCGTGCTGGTACAGTCAGCTCTCGCGAATTCTCACCCCCTTCCGGGATGTCCTGCTCCTTCCAGATCCATCCTGGCAATATCCCTCTTAGTTCGTGCCCTCGAAATTTCCTCGGCCTTTCTTCGGTCCCTTTACGCCCTGAACGTTTCCTCCATCTTTTTCACTATTTCCCAGTTAAACCGGGATTCAAATGATTTTTTTTTTTTGCTACGAGATACTTTTTGGTACTCGCCAATTCATTTTCCGCCAACTGGGATTGTCTTGAATGAGGTACACTAAAATCAGATGAGAGCAAATACAATGTGCTCTCCTCGAATGTAAAGTGAGCAGACGATTTGGGCTAATTTGAAAAACAAAAAAATACATTTTAGGAAAGAACTCCGTATATATATTTTTTTTTAGGAAAAACAAAGTTTTCGCGAGGACACTCGAAGTTTTTGGAGCAGAAATGTCATTTTAAAAGGATTGTTTTAAGGCGAGGCTCCAACTTTGTGGAAACAAACTATCTTATGCATGTTTCTTTGGAAACTCTTTTATTTTGAAATTTTTTATTTATTTATTTTGGAATTCTGGATATTTATTTGTGCATTGAATATTTATGCAATACAGAAAATTGAAAATTACAATATTTGTGGTAGCATTGAAACTTATGTACGGACATTGACGAAACCTCAGTCAAGCACGTCAAATTTGACTTGGATGAAAGTGAAAAACTAACATTTGCAAAAGTAATTGATTTCCAAGTCTAAAAGTAACATTCGCAGTCTTACGAATCAACGATTTCCCCATTTACGACTGTTTAACCGTTGGCCCATCCAGTAGTACATTAAAAGCGACGATACATCCAATCGAAACTTTGCGTCCTGACGAAATCAATGAAACACCCGATTCCGAAGGAAAATATCCATCAGTCTAAGATCCCTGGAATGTTCTTTCCCTCGAGCCTGAAAGTGACGTGGGGAACAAAAAAAAAGTCGCGCAGAAATGAGAGTCACCAAATTTCCGAGCGATCCGTCCGAATTAATTCGCCCTTGCCCTCGACCCCGCTGTTCTATTTCTTACGTGTCGTTTTTGTCGGAAACGCGAGCTTGCAAAAAGCCGCGCGGAGATGGGAACGAAACCGGAAGGAAGTTGAAAAAAAAAAAAAAACGATTGCTCGTGACCACGACGGCGGGTGAACTCGACCAGAACGCCAATAAAAACAACGCGTTTAGGGCGGTTGGTGCGTGGCGGTGGACCGCGAGGGGTGGAGAACGGAGCTTTTACTTGATTGAATTTCGTTACCTCGAACGAATCGTCAGGATTCTTTTCCGTACGATATCTATCGATACAGGGCTCACTTTTATCTTGTCAAATAGCTACGTGATATTTTTTGCTCGATTATCAGGGACAATCACGAAAGGGAAAACATTCCCAGTGCGTTTGAGAAGGTTGGGTAAGCTTAAAATTTCAAGAATACGTTCTTTTTTTTCATTTATATGATTCATTGACATAAATTGAACAAAAAAAAATGTAACATGTCCGAAATATTCTTTCCTATTCGATCGATCTGTGGGAGGTTTGCTTTTGAACTTCGATACTGCCTACTAGCCGTTATTGGTAAATTTATCCCGCCCCCCACCCCTTTTTCATTCCGCGGTAATGAGCAAAAGCCGAGAGTGGATTTATCGAGTAGCCTCCACTTTTTCCGAGCCTCTCGTCGCGTTCCCTGTCTTGCGCCAAGCTTCCGAAAGTAGCAAGGGCTCAACTTCCACAGTTTGAGATTATTGAACGACGAGGCTCTTGCCCTTTTGACTGTTGGATATCAATCGAGCAGTTGGAGAATTTGGTTCAACGAGCACGCTATACATGGGCAACGATCGGCAATATCAACCGCCATTTCACGCACTCGAGCTCGTAGTATCCCCCGTGACGGCGTGCACTGCTAAAATGCGTTTGCCTTTGCAAATATAAATATAGCGGGTTGGTGGGAGAGTCCGTATACAGGGTGCCTTGCGTAAACTGTTGCAAGGCTATGTATCAAAAACTGCATGCGATAATTAACCATGTTTGAAATAAAAGTGCCTATGTTTCAAAATAACTTGAAGATGGCAATGTCAGTTTGGCTTTGCCTCAAAACGCTAAAGTTGTTTGGAAGCCCAATTCCGAAATTTTGAATGATTCGACTTATTTTCTATCGTATGATGGATGGCTTGTCGCGAGATCTTTTCAGGACACTTTGGACATTTATTCGTTTATTCATTATTTTGTTGTAATTTAACTTGGCAAATACAATTCCCGCGATAGCGAAAAAATACCTTGCAACGGTGTATCCAAAAGCTCTCGGGGTAAGCTATCAGAATATACAATAAAAAATAGGGGTCTCGGTAGAAAAATTAAATTTGACCTTGACGCGACCGTCATCGTTGCATCAAAGGTCAAATTAACATTGCAGTCTTTTTGCCCTGTTACGCAACGACTCTTGTTGGAAATATTTTTCAGTGGATTTCGTACTTTTGGTGATATAAGCCGGAAACACTTGACACGAGGCACCCTGTGCGTACGATCAGTGTGTACACGCGATTATTTCAATATCAGCCATTCTCCCGCGTATCTCTGGTGTACTCGTCCCCGGCGCGTTGTTACAAAGTCAAAAGAGTGAATAATAAACGAAAAGTACAAAGAGAGAAAGCGATAAAAAGCCCGCATAGCCGACGGAAAATAAAAGATAAAAAAGAAGAGGAAAAATAGAGAAACGAATGACGGGAAAATGAAAGATTCGAGGGGATGATATTGCGCCAACGATTACGAGGACGAGCAATGATCTTTTTCGTTCGATCCGGGACTCACCCTTGGTCGATGTTCCAAGATGGAGCGGCATGGGGCGGTGAGTCGACAACCGGAAATCCGATTCCCGTCGCGGATGGGACCCTCGTACCTCAGATGAGACGCCCTGCACGCGCCTCCGAACCAACCCCTCTGTCGTTCTTATTACCGAATCGAATTGAATCCGGCCAACCTTCGATAATGACTTTTCGTCCAGGAACTACGTTGAAGGATGTTTTTTTCAGTCCTCACTGCCAACGTCCCATTCTTTTTTAATTAATATATAATGTGTACTTGCATACAAGGTGTCCCGTTTGTATAGAATTAGGAAAATAACTCGTGAACGAATAAGATCAACGAAAAATTGTCGGAAGGATCGTTGCACGGTTTTGAATGGTGGATAAAACAATCTCGTACCTTTTTCGATCGATCGACGCCTTCGATGGTATTTCAAGGTCAGCTTAGATTTTTCAATGGAGACCTCTATTTTTTGGTCTACTATTGCTTTCTAGTTGGAAAAACAATTATCTTTGGTTCAATGCCTTTTTTTTATCAGGCTACTATTTTCAGAGATATTGTATTTTAAGAATCGTGAAATATTTTTAAAAATCTTTCTTATGTACTCATTTTTTTAGAGATACTTTTCTTTTACGCTTTAACGTCCTGTCGCTGAGTACGAGAATAAACCTGCCAGGGACAAGCATCGATCGCCCTTTGTGCTTTCCATCCTTCCCCGGCTTTGTCTTACTATCTATCTTTTGCTTTGCTACGGCCGAAAATCTTTGCAAAGTATTCCACGATTTACGAGACCATTAAATACTTTGTTACACTGGCATTAACGTGGGCACGTTCTTAAAAAGATTCCGCAACGGTATAATTCGATCGCTGGTTCTGCGTTTCATTTTTCGTTGTACCGTGGTATACCTGGTCAACAAAGAGTGACCAGAGACCTCATCGTTGCCAGACTCAGCATTATACAACAGCAAATCGATAGCACGCAAACCCAAGGGCTCGATTTCCTATTTTCTTCATTATCCAAGCATTACCCAAGAGTTCCAAATCCGCCTTGGTTGAGTTTTTGCAATTTTCGACGAAGACTCTACTGGAGGTATTCACCTGCCTTTTTTCTCTTCCAAAATAGTTCCAGTTGAAGTCCACAGAAATGGATATTGCAAAAGCTGATTTCGGAGTTTTTGAATGAACCAAGATCCTTCATGGTGCACGAATCTCCCATTTTGTCATACAGTATCAAAATAATAAATCTTTATAATTCGCTTTCACTTGTATTGCGCTATAGTAGGGGAAGAAAGCGGAAAACTATAGATCCACTACCGTTTTTCTATTAACTGAGCATCGCCCGAAAGTTCGATTCTCATTGTCATAACGATCCAGTCGTCACAGCGTCCAATGAAAACTCCACTACGGGTATTCATCTGTTTTCTTTTTAATTCGAAAAGAATCCTGGCTGGAGTCGACAAATCTGCATACCATGAAAGCTGATCTTGGAGCTTTTGCATCAAGGTCCTTCATGGTCGACGAATCCGCCATTTTGGTACAAAGTGCCGTTCGTCGAAGCCGAAAATCCTCTCGAGAGCCAAAAAGGCGACGAGTAGGAGGTACAAGATGAGTTTTGTCCGCTGGCGAACAAAAGGTCGTCAGCTGCATCGGCCAACGTCTGATATCTTCATCGTTCGGTCCTTTTGCTCTGGAGACATCGAGGTGTACACACACCTATATCTCTCCGTTTGCGCATTGAAGTGTCTCTCCTGTTTCTCGTTTTGTCGAATGGTACGCCCGAGCCAGGAAGTTGTATTTAAAGTTTGGAGCTTGTACACGCGAAGGGGATGAACACCAGTGGCACATCCAAACCTTGCACGGAACAATAACTATACCACCGCTGTGTCTTTGGAGCTGCAAATTTGAGGGCTCTCCCACCCTATCAAGCCTCCCCGACAAATCAGAACTTCGCGACGAATTTCCGACTCGAGGCTGAGACACTGCAGATACGTATAAATGTAACACAATAAGAGCGAAAGACTAATAAAGATGCAAAAGGGAAATGGCAAGGAACGGGCAAAGAACCTACCCTGTCGACTTGTCAATATCGTTGTATGATTTCAGTCTGAAAAGTCCAACAAAACTTCATTCACTCGCTTCAACTCAATCTTGATTAATAATAAACGTCATTCGTCCCCAGACGGTAACATTTTTGAGACCGATACAGACGTCAGGCTTTGACGGACGACAAACTTCATTGAGTTGGTCTCAAACTTGCAATTCATATTTTTTAGAACATCCATGCAACCGTCAGATGACGATTGCGAATAAAAGTAATTATAATATTTCTTCGAACATCTTAAGATTCGTACAATTATTGGGGTTTTGAAAATTTTACGAAATCTGAACTTAAAAAAGTATTCAAATTTTACAACATAACAATAATACCGATGTATCAAAAATTACAGAGATTCCGGAAATAAAAAACGAGTAAAAACGAATTTGATAAATTAATTGAGCTGAACGTCGATAAAGAAATGAAATTAATTCGAAGATTATTTAAAAAATGAATTAAAAATCCTAATCTTAATAAACGTTGATTGAACGATGATTATTAAAAAAAATCAAGGATTCCGAATTTGCTAATCGGTAAATGAAGTAACAGATTAATAGAAAAATCCATTGAACAAAAGATTATTAAAGATAAATAAAAATTACATCACGATTAAAACACATGAATAAAATATCCATACAATTGTTGTTGAATTCTTTAAAAATGTAATAAAAAGGCAAATGCCATTGGTCTGTACTTCTCACGCACTGACAGCTGAGAAAAAAATCGATAAGATTTGTTTAGATGAAAAGCACAAAATAGTATACGGGATTTTTCACGTTCGTTGGAATTCGTGGTCGTCGATTTTCGTAAAATAATTGACAGGCAAGATGAAGACGATCGACGTCCCTTAATTGGCTCGCGTAACGCTCCGAGGTCCGTAAGTACCTCGCAAACGAGCATCGTTTTTATTCCCGACCTTCTCGTCGAACACGCGGCTCGATCGCAATGATGGCCGTGCGATCGTAACGCGGCCAGGTTAATGCTTCCTTATTTTCAATCGTATTTCGCTGTACGAGAGATTGACGTTGGCGGAACGAGGGCCATCAACGCCGCACGTTCACCCTGACGGGGCTCGTTTCCGGCGTGCGAAATTACCCATCTCGGACGTCCAACGTTGACGATCCGTGCATTACGACGTACGCCAACGGTTCCACTGCGAATCAAACTACTCTCGCCAGTGGATCACTCAATTTGACACACGTCCCGAGCTAACTCCCTTAATTTTTAGCAGCCCTCGTTGTACAATTAAATTGTAGTTTGCTAAGGGCGTAATTGTACGCTATCGCACATCGCGATACAATCATCGGTCAATTTGACAAAATTATTTGATTTATTCATTGGGGTTTCTTCAATGTTTTTTATCCGATAATCTTATAAGTATATATATAAGATTATCAGATATTGTGATTCGAGCATATGCAAGGATGCCTAGTCATTCAAGTCTAACGTCGACTCTTTCTCGCCTTTTTTATCTGTTTCATTTTGCTATAATTAAAAAAAAAAGGCATACACAATAATATTTGCGATATTTTATTATTCATATGTTTATATTTTTATTCAAATAACCAATAAATATTCATCTATTTCTTTCAGACTTTCATTTAAGAGAAACAAAGAATAATTAATTATAATACTAACGATAATAATAATAGCTTCTCAACTCTAAATATTTTTTATGTTCTTTTTTATCCATCTCTCTTTCGCTTCCCTAGACGTTTTTGATACCATATTATCATTTAAAGAAACAATAATTAATTTTAAAAAATCAAAGATTTCGAATAAGCGATAAGATACCCCAACGAATAAATAATCAAGAACACCCATGAGAAAACAAGAATAATTAAAAGCAGCGAATATATAAAGATAGATTCCAAAGCATAAGTAATAAATAAAAAACAAATCGTTAAATCGATCTTTTTTCCTTTTTATCTCTCTCTCTCCCTCTCTCTGAAAGCTGAACGCTCCACTACTGATTCTTCGTTCATCAGCACTCGCTGTAATTAGACTCGAAACGTTCAATTTAATTGTTTGACTTCAATTATTTTCTTCCTCGCAATTTGACGAGAGCCCATTCCCCCACCCCCGGTCTCTTCCTCGCGGCCATTTGGTAAGTGTGTTCAGAGAGCGGGATAGAACTCGCCTCTCGTGTTCTTTCAATCGTTTTCCTCGCGGCTCTCGGGTCAAGTCACGCGAGATAGAATTTCCCACGTCGAGAGGATGTTTCCCCACGTCTCATTTCGCCCTTTCGCTTTTTCTCGCCCCTTCGTCGCTTTTCTTCCGCAAGCGTTCCTTCGCACGAGCTCGTTACCAAATACCAATCCCGCTTCAGTGGAAATTCCTCCGCGTTTCCCTGTTTTTCGATCTGTCCAAAGAAGACGGTCGAACGGATACGTACTAATTGAACGGGCCGAGGGAAATTACGTGGAACACGATACTGACGTGCGATCAAGTCGAGCTGAGGCCGATCCCCTTGTAGGGAACCAATAATGACTTTTTTTTATTAATTTTCTTTATTACATGTGGAATTTCGATCGTTTGTATTTCGCTAGTTTGGAGAGAACATGGTTATTTTTGTGTCACTGATTTATTGACTATGCTTCATTGTTGTTTCATTGTTTCATTAATTTTTATCAATTTTTATTCGATATTTAATCGATCAAGTTTGAAATTTATATTTATGTGTACACAGTCAATACATAGTCAAATTCGTGTTTATTGTTATTTGGAAAGAACAAAAATTATATATCAATAGACATTTTTTTGCGATCAGTAAAATTAAGTAAGATTTTGAGTCACCACCTGCCAATTATTTTTACATTTAATTCCTCGCTATTATTAATTATTTTGACGACCAGAAAAACTTGAAAATTTGAAATAAAAATATCCAGACTTGACAAATTTTTCACGCACCAGGGACAATGGAAAGGTTGCAGCAATGATCGAGACACTCGTGGTCTTCACCGCTGTGGTTGCATGGCGGTAAAAGTGGCGAGAGAGAAAATTCTATCCAACCGCTCTGCGGCTGCATCGCCGCTACCCTTGTGGCTAAACGTTTCCCTCCACAGCTGGCTCGAGCCCTTTTTCTCGTAACTCACTCGAGCCAAGTGACAATGTACGCCTATAGCTGTAGACTCTACGAAATCTTGTCATCGACTGAGCTTTCCCGCGACGTCTTCTCCGGACTATTAATCGCTGTCCAGTCCAGTACCGACTTACCGCACGATTTTTAAATTAACGACGTCAACTTTTCCACGATTTCAGTCGACCGCGCTGTGAGAGAGCATTTTTCGACGAGCCAACCCTAACAGATTTCTTCAAGACTCCAAGAGGAGATAAAACGGGGAACAAAGATTTTGGAAAATATGAATCTTGTTAATTAAAAAAAAATCGAAAAGGTACATTGGAGTGACTTTTCGAAGTAAACAATTTTGCAGAAATGCCGAATTTTGTGATATTTTTTCAGAATGTCCAGAAGGGAGGGGAAAACTTCACGTAGGTAAAAAAAGATTATGAGGTAGATTCGTTTTATTAAATTTTCTTCACGATAAAACAAAATCCAAAAGAAGAGATTGATTTCAAAGAATTTTTTTCAAGATCTGGAAAATGGATTCGAAGAATTCTACGAATATTTCGTAAAATCTTGACAACGGAAAAATGAGTAATAAAAATATAAAAATAGTTATAAAATAGTTTTAAACACGAGCTTTCACAACGCAAGCTTTTTCCTTCATTGCGGGGCATTCTCGTGAATATCCGGAGCTAGACCCTAGCCGGTGAAACACGAAGGAGACAGGAACAGGAAAGATAAAGAGAACGAGGCAATAAGAGAACGAGAATGAGAACGGGAGAGAGTGAGAGAGAGAGAGAGAAAGCGGAAAGGAGAGTAGTTCGTGCTTTTCGCAAATTGAATCCCGGTGACTGTTCTATTGCACAATCACGAGAGTCCCTGGGGACCAGTCCGACCATGGTGGAATTAGTAAATCCTCTTAGCGTTGTAGACGTTACGACAACGATGAAGATGCAAACGATGATGAGAAAAGCATTAACATAATAGCATGGTGATATATCCGGGACGACTATGGATCGCCCTGTATTACATAAGTATGTTGTCACCCCCATTGTTTATAGGAATTACTGCGTAGACACGTATTAATTGACTTTATACAAAGCTTAATTCACTTTCAACTGGACAATTACATGTCCGGAGAAGTCTCCGGCGCGCTCTTTCAACGGGTCTCCGTAAGCTCTACAATTTGTAAATTAAGTTTCTTATTGCGATGTTTTTCGGCGCAAGCTGCCATTTTTTATTTCGGACGTTATTTTGTTAAAAAATTTTAAAAATTAGCGACGAATTACAATTTTTAGAATACTTTTTTACATTGAATTTTGAATTGTAATCCAATAGTATTTTCAAAAAATGCAAATCTCCTTTGAATACCTAGTTTTTGTACAAAACAAATGTACAGTGATGAATAAGTGAGAATTATTGTTTTTTAAATATATGAATAGATAAATATTACTAGAATATAAGTATGAAAATAGTACAAGTACGATTACTGTGTGTTATATTTAAAACAATTTAATTGACTGAATATTCATAAGAATGATACATTTTTTAATTGATTTTGGTTAATTTACAAATTTATCATTCTTATGAATATTGATCATTTTTTTCCATTTCCGATAAATTGAGAAAAAGTCACAGGAAGCAGATAATAATGCCTTCATTATACAATAATACCTTCATTGTCGCCAATATTTTTTAAATTAAAAAAAGTATGCTTTTTTAGCGCATTGCATCAATTATACGCAAAATCCCCAACTCGTCATCCCCATCGTGTCAACCGCAAAAAATCCTGAAAAGCGGCCAGTTTTTTTTTCAAGCTATAACGCAGACCCCTTAAATCATGACGACACTTCTGATTACCATCTTCAATGATAAACGAGCTACCCATAAAATTTCCGGTATACGCACTCCGATGTACCCCCTGAAAATTGAAAAACCATCGATTGCACATTTCCCAAAAAGCGATTCGCAAAAATTCATTTTCTCCATCCCAGTTACTTTACTGCCCAACGAAGCCAATTTTATTGGCACCATCGGCACATTTATTTCCAAATAATAAATCACAACGATCGACCCATGCGAATACATATAAACATCGTTGATGTACTATACGTAAAATTTAATACGCGTCAGCTCGTTGTGACTCGGAGTATTGTCGATTGCGTAAATTTAAAGGGTTAGGTTACTTTGCTGCTCGTAATATCGGGGTTATTCGAAATAATTAATTTTGAAGGAATACGCAGAACGATTGTAATCATCATTTGAACATTTCTTTGTTTGCACGGTTGTTTCCAAGAATATTGCGTTCCGTATTTCATGAACAAATATTAATAATTCAAGCAGTTATAAATGATCGAGTAAAGGTCTTTCAAATATAAAGGGCTTCTTAATAAAAAATCTCTTAAATTTCTTAATAAAGAAATATCACTTAACAAACAAATCTCTTAATAAAATAATGTTTTTTTTCGATTTTTCTCAGTATAAATTACGTCATTACTGTTTGGGTTGCCTCAAGCAACGATCGATGTTTTAAATTTTCACGGTAGGAAAATCTCCTCAATCGTAACTCGACAAAACGTGTACGTGCATATTTCCCGCAAAGACTTCATCTTCCTCCCCACCGTGCATTAATTAATATTCTATAGACTGCACGCGTAATAAACTTTTTTTTTCGTTACAAAAAAAGAACTGAATTTTGTTTGCCTTCGGTCTATCGCACTTGTGCGCTAGTTTTTATTCGTCGGGTGCGACACGCGAATACAAAAATCGTCGCTGCGTAAACTACGCCAAAACGAGGCTTGTCCACAACTTTTTATGACGCCAATATAAATCCTCCATGAAGGATGATGTTGAACCATTTTACGACGTTACATTTCTCTCTTTCTCTCTTTCCCTCTCTCGCCATCTCTGTCTCTCTCCCGCCTCGTTCGAATTTTATCACACACACACACAGGTAAACCGAATGACATCCATATCCGGTGAATCCTATTCAAATCCCTCTCGGCTTTTAAGTCCTCCTCTCCAAATTTTTATTTATTCTCGTTCAACCATGCAATTTAACGTCACCGAAACATATTTCACCTCGATATGTCAATTTTTTCCAACCGGGATACGACAATTACCGTACTTTGTTGCCTTTTATAATAATCGTTATGACTATACAAATAAAAAGAAACGATGTGACAAAAAATAACTGCTACGCGAAATAGCGAACGCGATTTTTGTATTTCGAAGTATTTTTACTCTTTCAATCCGTTCGAAACTTGAGGTTTTGTTTTACTGCTTGTAATTACTATAATTATTATCATTGCTACTGTTCTTCTCATTATTATTATCATGTATTATGATCATTATAATTAATTTAAACGAAAATTGAAATTAACAATATTGTGTACATTTCTAGCTATTTCATTTATCCAATTGACAAAAAAAAGTTATTTATATTGTGTATTTCTTCAAAGGAAAATAGAAAAGACCATTGCTCGGATTAGATGAAGAATAATGATAAGAGAAATCATAACTTTTGTACGTAAAAACAAGCAACAATATTTTCGGGAGGATTTTTCTATTACTTGGGGTTGTTTTTTACGTTTTGCCATTTTGAAATGGATCTAACGTAATAATGGTACAACTAGGAAATAAGATGTTGTTAAATATTTAAACAAAAATGATTATTCGATAAGAGAATTTGCACCGTTCCCGGAGGAGTCGAACGTTGGCGAGGCTCTCCGTCGAAGGTAAATTGAAAACCGGAAGCGTCGTTCGGTATTCGAGGGCCGTACTTGGAAGATCCGAGCAAAGCTTGCACCCTCCTCGGCGGGTTAAGTACTTGGCGCCGAGATGGTATCGGCTTCCCGGTCGGAGATCCGAATATGTTATTGAGTATCTCGGATCGTAATTTGGCGTTTTCGCGAGACGGTAATTTCGGTCGTGGTCGGATTATTCCACGATTACAAGACTGCCGTCTTAATTAGGTCTTTGAGGACGATTCCCTCCCAAGACCACCCCGTATTTTGCGGGAATAACTCTCACGGAGACAAGAAATTCTGGTCTTAAATTTCCATCCGGGAAGAGAGCAAAGGCCCGTGAAATTAATCGGTGCACCGCGACTCTCTCCCTCTTCTCGACCCGAGGACTTAATTGCGTAATCGAAAGAAGCCCCTTTGGATATTGTATAACTCCCCTCTTTCGCTCTCTCTCTCTCCCTCTCTCTCCGTTCATATTCTTTTATTAAAAAATGAACCACAATCCGTGGTAATAACATTTTTGTTTATTCATCTTTATCCAACTCTCTACCTTTCGATCTTTCGCTCTTTAACCTCATCACTTTACATTTTTATGATAAAAGATCGTCGATAAAAATAATAACAATATTGATGATATTAATGATTGCGACGATAACAAGGTTACTACTCCTTATCGAATAGTAAAAGGATAAAGCATAACAATAACGTATTTTTAAGGATTAATTTTTTTTTTTCAATTTTGCCCAACTTTTTTCGCGCTCTGCCGTCCTCTCTTTTCGGTTACTATTTTTTTATTGTTAAAAAGACAATAAACGTAAAAAATGTACACAAGCGAGTTAAAATTAAAGAGATCATGAAATAGTAATCGTAAGAATAAAAATAATTGCTTCATTATTGGCAAGAGTTTTGATACTTTTGGGTAATTCGTGGTGAATAAATCAAACTTTCTCTTCTTCGTACTTCCCTGTCTTCTTCTCCCTCCCTCTTTCTGTCTTACGAATGTGTTTGGGCTTGAATAATTATTCTTGTGTCTTTTTCAAAAGAACCTTTACAGTTAAAGATGAGTTTATTCTTCTTTTTTATTCGTTATAAAAAAGAATAAACAACGGATGTAACAACAGCGATAATAATAATAATAATAATAATAATAGTATAATGATAATGGCCTAAAGTTTAATCCGTTCTATTTTGATTAATTGATGAAGCTGTCTGCCCCTTTCTCTCTTTGTCTCGTGGTAATCGTCCATGTGTGACTTATAAGGGAGACGCTTCCTTGGAGGGCTTGTACAGGAAGTCTGCGCTAGATCGCATTAACCATGTACCACTCTCTCGTCCCCTGCTCACGCGCTCGAAATGTACTCGCGTAAACCAGCTGTAAATTCCAAAGCCGCTCCTTCAAGCCAACGGATCCGTAAGTTTGACATAGTTCGAGAAAGGGGTCGAGGGTGGCGGGGCTCATCGCGGCGCAGGCTGCCGAAGGCTCTTTGCATATTCCCATCGATGTATCCGTACACGAGACATTCGGCGGGGAGACGAGGGCCCGAGGTAGACACCAACCAACAGTACCGGATGAGCGCCAAATTTACGATCACGCATCCGAAACTCCAATCTCAAAGGAGCCTGCGAAGGCAACTTTGCTATCTCGAATTCCGAATAGGAGGATGGAGCGACTCGATTAATTTATTCGCGTGTAGACCTCTTGTGACGATGGCTCTTATATTTTTCTTTTCATTTTTCATTTTTCATTTTTCATTTTTCATTTTAGTGATTTCTGAGTACTTGAAATCATTTTTAACAACTCTTTACTGACTTTGATACATTTTTTCTTAATTTTCTCATTTTTCAATCAATTTAATATTATTAATAATGATTTTCATGACTATATTTTGTCCCCTCCATTTATCATAATTTGTAATTACTTTTTATTGTTCTCAATTATGTTTTTCCGATTATCCGTATTTCGTATTAATATCGTCATATATTTTTTCGCAATTAATTAATCATTTGGATAATTTTTTAAGAAATTGTAACATTTCGAATAAAATTCTATCTGCTTTTTGTATTTTTCAATGAATTTTTATTCCGTCGAATGATTTTAAAACAATCTTCAATGCAAATGAATTGAAAAAACAATTCTAAACGATCTCAACAATGATTGATTAATCGAAAGTAACGTTTAATTAATTTCAATAGTTTCAATGATATTTAATAAAAAATTTGATTTGCTCGATCTTTTATTATTATTCGTCAAAAATTCTTTGCTACGCGAAATGATTTTATTTAATTTTAATGATTCACGAACGATTTTTAATGACAGCGAAACAATTTTCGTTGGTCGATTGTTCGACCAATGCGATTCTCTACTACTCGGAGATCCCCCGTTATCTTGGTACGAATATTTGTCGTTGAACTCAATTGTTCGAGGTTGTACGAAGGGTTGCGAGGCGGTTGAATCGTTGCCTCGGATTGTCGTGAAATCCGTCGGCCGTATGCAGCCCAATTGCGTGATAATCTACATTAGATTATCCGTACACGCGCCTATGATAAGTCGCAGCGTGCCGGAATACATCGTGGCGCCTACGAGGATTCTGGAATGTCGCTGGAAATGTTCCCATACACATCCGACCGACTATAATGCAATATACTCGTAGCGAGATGATGTTAGTTTTGACGTATAGGGCGGTAGAGAGAAATGGGGCTTGGGGGAGAGAGAGGGAGAGAACGGGAGGTATTGATCGATTGATTGCTTATTGTTGCGCTCTAATTACGTAACCTGGTGGTGGTCGAGTTGATTTGACGCTGAATTAAATGGACTCCATTTCTCTTTTATATAAGACATTGAAGCGATTACAGAATTAATATTAATTATTAGTCGTATTAATAGCAATTAATCTTAATTATTAATAGAAAATAGCTTATACCAAATACCTGATAAATAGGTACTGGTATTATTAAATACCGTTGAAGTAAAAGGATAATTAATGAATATAATATAATATTAATGTTATTATTTATATAACAATTGATACAATAATACATATTAAAAATAATCAAGCAAATAATAAACTGGAATGTAAGCACAATCGTCATTAGTTTATCACATATATTCTATTTGATATATTTATTATTATCTCGTTCGCCCGAGTGAGGTGAATTGCTAAAAAAAGGAAGAAAAACAAGGGAGAGATAGAGAAAGAGAAAGGGAGAGTACAAGAGGATCTCTGTGGACAACGCGACACAAGAGCTGACGGGTGACGTAGTTATGTAGATGGAGAACGACAAGGATTTGAATATTCAACGAATCTTGGCATTGGCTTCATTCGCGGCTACCGCAGGAACAGCATCCCCGATACTACTTACTACATCGACACCCTGTACAACGTAGGGCACTCGCGTGCAACCCGGTTAGGGTTCGTTTGAAAGGGCCGTAGCCCGCAGCCAAGAACGACGCCAGTGGCATATCGGTATCAAGGTCTCTCTCGCGTCGTCGCTTCAATCCTGCGACTTCCGGGTGTTTCGGAGCCTCCCGCCAATTCGCCACACTGACATTGTCGCACGCCCCTTCTCGTATCTTAGCCCTTGAGCTTCGTGTATGATTCAATACCAAGATTGCGGAGGACAAACGCGGACCGAAATTGCTAATTGATGAGAGTGCTGTTAAGTCCCGAACGAAATGAATATTGATTAAGCGCGGAGCTTTTACGATCGTACACTCGATGTCTATTCGATGGATAGATGTATCTGGCGCGTCGCAGCTTCTTTATTTTGGATCGACTTCATCTTAGTTGCATTTCCACTTTTTCTCAGATTTATCTCATCTCATCACAGATTCTAAATTTCATCACAGTCAAATTTATCTCAATGTCATCCCAGCTGTATCTCAACTTTGTTTAATCTTTGCATAAATTCTGTCTCAAATTATCCGAACCGTACGTCAAAATCCGATAATCCGATCCACGTACAATTCGGCTGCTAGGAAAACTCTTGATTGTTCTATGTCTGAAAATTAGTTCTGTCATCAAAGTTACTTAGTAACCTAATCTGGCAACGAGAACCCAGATAGCACTTCAATATTGGTCGACAACAATCGAGACCCAAGCGAACATTTTTCTTTCGAAAATTCTCGAAGGTACTCGTGTTTTTACGTGTTTTCGAGTATTTTCCAACGCGAATTCCAACGAGAAGAGAATTCAGCCGAGCGTACTTTACGATGCGGACAACACAGATGCAAATATTCACACACGTATAGGTCAAAGTGGTTTGGGATTCCAGTAGACTAGCAATGTTGTTATTCACTGCTTTCGAGCGTAGAATTAATTAAAACGCATATAAAATGACCCAACGGATGGTGGTGGTTGCACCGGTGTTCTAAGGTCACTGTGTACCTCCCGTGTATCCACACACGACACAGATAATTATGTCCTCATCTACGGACACCAGCGGACACGCACATTGCTAAAGGGCGTCAGCTCTGGGAGCTGAGTTCGTTCCCCAAATTGAAGCGGACTTATCTCCAACGTAATCCGGCAATATCCAAGCCAAAACTGGAGCGATGTGTGCGCCGTTGCATTCTCACCAATCGCGGGACATTCCTGACCACCAACGACCGACGATCCAGCCTTGACGTAATTCGTCATGAATTTAAACATCCAACATTTGCCTGATACTCACGCACTACTCACGCGCGTTTCACTCACCGCGGCCACGAGATTTTACGTATCTCTATGATACAGCCGAGAATTCCGAGTCCGTTATTGCAATTTTGCCTGGGAATTCGGATCTCCTAGGGATATCTGCATTGCTAAGTAACCAAGAGCTTCAAAAAAAAAAAGAATTGGGTCACGGTTTCCTTGCAATTTGATTTGTGAATTCCAGTCGAGAGTGCATTGTTTGAAGTTCCTCGAACCCGAGGTCAAGTCGAACGGAAATTCAATCTCAAAAAATACAGTAACGCTAGTGGTTATTCAAATTTGGTTTAATCGTAGTTTTTTTGTTTACGATTTACTGTTTGAATTATTTCAAGTACAATCTAAATTCATAGAATATGAATTGAACAAACTTTGGTTCCAAATTTCGTCAAATGATACAAATAATTTCGTTTCGATACCGAAATATTTGAATTTCAAATATGTTTTCATTGTTTTTATTCGAAATATCTAAATCCAGGATTTAGAATGTTTGAAATTTGTAATATAAATTTTGTACATCAAATGAACAACATTTTGCATTTGAGAATTTAGAACTTCGTAAATTTAGATCGTTATGCATTTTAATCGTTATGCATTGTAATTAATTTACCATTTCGCATATTTATTACAATATGCGAAACGGAAAATCCCGAAAAAATATATTCCGGTGACGTATTTAAAAAATGTTAATAAATTTATAACACAAATAATATTTTAATCAAATTTTGCATGACTAAATTTATATGTACAAAAATATTTTTGTTAATTCCTTATAAAATACATAAACATGTTGAACAGTCGAAAACGAAGCGATCATTTTTTTCCCAATACAATTTCTTTGCATTACTATTTGTTTCCTATTCAAAATCGCCACACCTGCCTTTACAAATTAATTGCAAATCTGTAACTTATTAATCCCTCGTTAAAGAATATGCAGAAGGTCACCAGTCTCAAGAATATGGAAATTCTTATTATTATTATGATGTAACATAAATTTTATGTGATAAAAAAAATGTTCGAATTTCCCGGCCACTTTTCCGGAATCTCAAAAATCACGATATTTCAAAAGGTCGTAGAGCGGGCGCCTTTTATGCTATGGGGTTTCAATGGGTGAGTTTGGAAAAGGTTTTTGCCTAAC
>JAPYZI010000535.1:0-88104 GCA_030523105.1 Ophioninae sp. A BG-2022a
TATATATATATATATATAGATATATTTATATATCGATTGGAATCCCAGTAGCCCTCATTTGACGAAGATTCACCGAGTTTGGGTTTGGTTGTTTTCCTTCATTCGCGTTTAGTGGCAGTGCGATCGATGTGTTAGGTTTGGTTTTAATATTCATAATTTTTTTGGTAAATATTCGGTAGTGCAACTCCTGTCAGAATCGAGCCGATTTTGTGGGTTTGTTTGGGTTCGTTTGTTTGGTTTCCAGGTTTTCAACGGAAGTTGCACTTGCGAATATTTATAAATTTTTATTTGATATTTTATTTGTCATTTATTTATTGTATATCACTTATTTTACGGATAATCCGAGAATCCTAGTGGACTCTGAAATTTTTTATTTCTCTAGAATTCTAAAAAGAAAGTCTCTGGAATTCTAAAATTCTTCTTTCGCGTATAAACTGATAATACGATATACGCGAAATTTGAAAAAACACGTTATTTTTTTTTTCTTTTTTTAGCAAACTTCGTTTATTAAATACACGTTGTTTTACACAACGATAACGATCGAGTAATGAAAAAAAAAAAATAAGAAAAACGTAGCACAATATATATTTTTACCGAACCTTTGAATTGACAAAAACGTGAACGTTTGCTTAAAAAAAAAAAAAACGTATAGTTGAAACAATCGCAAAGAGCGCGGGGGATGCAGTAAGATTGGCAGCACGAGGGTATTAGGGGATTTCGTGTTTCGTATCAATATAGCTCGTTCGCCCCGTCCGCCCCCTTACCTCTCATTTGCCGTTACCTCTACGTTACCGCACTAATTGCTAGGTGCACATCGACCTCGTTACTCGTAACAAAAAAAAAATTTTCAGGTCCTACGTTACCCTAATCAGGAAAAAAGCTATAGGACTTAACTTTTTTTCGAATACTCCTCGGTAATAATCCCTCCGAGGTCATAAGTTAGCTTAATCCCTGAGGGTTTTAAGCTAACTTATTTGTTCATGTAATAAATAAAATAAAATAAAGTAATAAATAAAATTTAAAAAAATACTCCATCGTTCGAAATAAATATTAATGAATTTGTTTGGGTAATAAATAAGATAATAAATAAAATAATAAAGTAATAAATAAAATAATAAATATATAGTAATAAAATAAAATAAAATAAAATAAAGTAATAAATAAAATTATTAAAAATACTCCACTTTTTATTTAACTCGATAATAAACAAATATTTATCGAGTTAAATAAAGCATTCACATACTTGCATTCACTATTTTTCTCTCGTATGTTAAATATGCAATATATTTATCACACGAGTAGTAAATAAAATTTTAAAAATTACTTCATCGTTCGAAATAAACATTAATGAATTTGTTTGGGTAATAAATAAGGTAATAAATAAAATGAAAAATATATAGCAATAAAATAAAATAAAATAAAGTAATAAATAAAATTATTAAAAATACTCCACTTTTTATTTAACTCGATAATAAACAAATATTTATCGAGTTAAATAAATCGTATATAATTTCATTCATACCCGATAATGATCGCATTCACTATTTTTCTCTCGTATGTTAAATATGCAATATATTTATCACACGAGAGAAAAATTACATTCGTTCGTTTCCGTTGACAAGGAAAAGCTCACACATTCCCATTGTTGAAAGCGGATAAAACGGAAAGTCGACGGGGAAAAAACTCATGATGTAGCTCGTACGTGTATTAAAGAGGTTGGACGAGGCTGCAAAGTCGACTACAACCAAGTTGTGTAATTACGTACGTGTCTCCCCGGTGTCCAGGTACAAAGTTTTCACTCATCTAATTAACAATGCGCATTGCACGCCAGAGATGGTACGCCATACATACGAGCCCCGCATTCCGGAGGGTATCGCGCACGGCCCTGCACTTATGAGCGATATTGAGTTTTCGATCCTTCAAATCCAACCCGAGCGTATTTTATTCGCAGAAATATATTTTCCTTTTTTTTTTCAATTAACAATGGAAAGTTTACAGAAAAATGAAAAAAATGAAATCGATTAAGTTAAATTTATTAATTTAATTTCATGGATCTCATTAATTAAATTTAATCGATTAAATTAAATTTATTAATTCAATTTAATCGATTAAATTAAATTTATTAATTCAGTTTAATCGATTTCATTATTTTAATTTCATCGATTTAATTTTTTTCATTTTCGAAGTTGAACTTTTTATTAAAACGAAGTTGTTCAATGAAATTTCGATTTATGAAAATCGAAGGAAAACAATTTCGATATAAATTTAAAAAATCGAACGTCATTGGAACTTAAACAGTCGTTAAATTGTTTAATAAAATTATTTGAACGTTTACGATTAATAAAACTGAAAAATTCAGAAATTTTTATCATCGTCAGTTGGAACAGATGTTATAATATTGTCGACAGATGTTACAGTATTGTAGTAACGAAAAATATTTAAATTTAATGCGTAAAAAATAAGTATTACGAAATTTTTAATCATTAAATTGGAAAATTTTGATCGCTTTCGCGATCGTTATCTTGTTTTTTTGTTTAATTTCGAACGAAAAATCCCAAACTGACGAAACGAATGTGACGAATAGAGGAAAAGTAAACTCTCATTGAAAAATGAATTTCATTATGAAATTATCAGTGTTTAATCGGGTGTAGACTGTCGACTACGTGTCAAAAGTTTTCAATGCTCTTATCTCGAACTATCCGAGTGTTTCTCAGCTGCGGACGTTTTTAGCGATATTTCTAAAGCTCTGGCAGGTGCAAGACGTAGCAACATGAGAAACACAAAAGAATAGAAGAATTGAGATATAAAAAATATGAAAAAAAAAAACAAGTTTTTATTTTCATTGGAATCGTAAGTAAAATTCCTCAATAATTATGCAACTCTTTATTGTGATACCTTAGAATTCAAAACTGAAAAAAATTATTTTACCACATAATCGATCCAAGGAAATTAAAAAAAATGAGAAAAGAAATTTGCATTGCGTCTCGACTGTGCGAACTTCAAATCCATGAAATTTGAGCACCGACTTTCCTATGATATTAGAAAAATGATAAAAGTTATGGGCAATTAACCGAACTGCGCCGCTAAGCTCGTAACTTCGTTTCCAAGTTTCCCAAACTCTAACAGCGATTATCTCGAAACATACTTCTCAAAGAGGATCACGGAAATATTCGCAAAAACGTTTTGACCAATTCGCTCGAATTTTGTAGGCAACATTTTAAAAAAAAAAATGTTCTGCTTTGGAACGTAGGATTTTTTTTCTCTATTATTTTTTTAATCGATGTCCAACGTGGTCGCGAAAGATTTAAAAAATCACCCCTTAAGATCGGCATAAGTATTTATATTAAAAAAATATGAAATCTGTAATAATCCCGGAAATTCAGCTATTATTTTAATCTACTCGGAAACTCTCCCCACCCCAGCGCGAACGCCCTTAATCGTGGCGGGCGATAACTAGAACAGATTGTCTAGCCGAACGCATTTCGCATCGTGACCGAGTGCGCCGCGTGGCGCCACCAAACTCTCCCCCGGCCAAACAAATAGCTCCTACTCCCCCCGCCCCCCTCATTCTCCCGCCCGCCGCGTCACTCTTAGCGCGGCGTGTTGCGCCCTTCGCTCGATCCGTTTCGGAAATCTCCATAACGGATAACCGCGGGGAGCGATAGGGGGATAGTGAGAAATCACGCGCGCCACTCGCGTGCTACTTTGTCCGCGGAATGTTTTTCAGCAAATAATCAGCGAGTGTTTGGAATTGTTAAGATTCGCGTGTTGGCTTAAAAGAAAGAACATCGGGCAGAACACTGAAAGGGCGTAACAAAAGAACGGTTGGAAAGTTGGCACGAGATTGAAGCGGTACACTCGTTGGTAGAGTCTAAACGAGGAAAGCAACGTTTTTCCCCGTTGAATTCGTTGCCGAACGAGGACAGATATTATACATAAAGAAATAGCTGCAAAACTTCTAACCTTTGGATCCCTCGATGTGTGGTAGTAGTAAACAAAGACGAACATCCACGCGCACGAAAGTACCAACACTATTTTCACATTGCGCCTCATTTTACGTCGTTCGCTCTTCTATTCTCCTTGAGAAATCTTGATACGCGTCACTTGGTTATAGCGTTATCGGAAACTTTATCGGTAACGTACGAAAGACACGCGCCACCGTGGGCGCAAGTGAGAACGCGTCAAAAAGCTTCGAAACCCGTTTGTTTTCTTCGAAAGTTTTTGGGGTGGCGTACCGGCACGGGCTCCCTGTGTATCGCAGAGTTCTTTCAGTCCATTCTTCGGCCCCTTCCAGCCCCTGTTTATCGACCCTGTCGGTAGTAAGACCTCGAGAAGTTTCGTTGTCTCTCTCTCTCTCTCTCTCTCTTCCTCTCTCCTTTTATCACTGTTCTCGATACTTTCGAGGCCCGCTACACCGAGTTTCGCGGGTATCCGCGTGTTTGCATCCCACGAGCATACACATGCATAAAAACGTGTTTGAACCGATCACACGTATTATCATTGGGTTCTTTACGTTCGTGTTTACAATTGCGAATCGTCGTCGACGATCGATTCCCTCGGGTTTTTCAACGTGACCGTGAGATACGAGGGATCGTGAAAAACGCGTCTCCTCGTGAATTTCGTTGTACAACGACCCAAACGTAAACAAAAACAGCCAAGCTTCGCCCATGAGGTTACGACGACGAGCGAAGAGCACAAGCTCCACCAACCTTCACCTGCCGGCAGTTCGAGCCATACTGAAGACCGAGAACGGGGCTCGTGAATCGTGAGAGGAGGAAGAGTGCGAGAAAGGTCTCTCACGAATGCGCGCCCGAACTGCGACAACGGAGGAGAAGCGTACCAGCCGCGTTCGCGTCTCGTGCCACACAACGCGCAGATTCTCAACGCACACCCGCCGCTACACGATCCGAGAGCGCGGACGCGCCAATCCAATTCGTTGCCTATTTTGCCCGCCAGATGTCGATCCCATCTCTCACCCTCGCTCGCGCTCTCTCTCTCTCTCTCGCTCTCTGGTCTCCGTGCTTTCTTCGATACGAAACGATCGCGTCTAGCTTGGAATACGAATGTTTTTCGGATTTTGCGGACAATGGGAATCGTTGCCGTTTCAATTCTGTATCGTCTCAAGGGATTTGCCATTTCTATGCGATTCTTTTAACCCCTCGAATTGGAGGAACAACAAAATTTGACGTTCAGGAAAAAAGTCAGGTTCGAACGATTTTCTCTCGTCGATATTCGATTGATGAAACGCCAATTCAGTCGAGTGTAGATTATTAGTCGATGCTCGATCTTCCCATCGAAACACCATCCACCATAATCGAGTATTGAAAAAGGAACGAGACTCCCATTGATTTAAAGCTGCATTTTCGTTCAATACTTTTTTATCGATTCGAAATTATTCAAGACCGAAGTTTACGTACGCGATTGATGGATTCCCAGGGTCGATAAATTTACGAACAATTTTTGCAACAGCAATCCCTGTCCAAATGAAATATTGACAGGATTTCTTTGTCGATTACTAATTCGCAACCGGATTTTTCTTCCTCCCCAGTTTTTTATTCCATCCATGCTATATCTGGATAACAAATAATCCATGATTTTTTTTTTCGTTGTTTTTATCATCCCTGAAAAACGAATCCCGACGTGCGCACACATTTCCTGATTTCCCAGGCGATGACGGCATCGCGGTTTCAGAGAGGGCCATGCATGAACGAAAAAAAAAACTCGGAGAAAATAAATGCACGTATTTACTCGCTCTGTAAAATTTGACACAGTGGTCTTTTGTTGTAAAACAAAGTGTCCCCTTTATTTGACTTGGCAATGCCAGGATCAATGAATATTTGTTCGCGTTTTTCGGGTTCGGTAAAATTTTGTGAATTTTGTACAACTCGTTCCACTTTTTATTGTTATTAGTTCGTACTCAAAAATTCTTATTTTAAGAGAGTATTAGAAATAAAGACATTTATAACATTTTTCTAATTTTCTAATAATTATTCAATATTTCTCTAGGATTTCTAAAACTATAAAAAATATACCAAATTAATTAAAGAATTATTTATAAAAGATTATCTTCTATTTTATTGTTCATACTATATATTTCATATTTCTAATAATTTACTTTTAAATTCTAGATCGAATAATCTTTAGATAAAAAGATAATAAATAAGATCCGCCATTATTCATACAATATGATAAAATTAGAAGCATAAAAGAACTAGAAATATAGAGGAGTACAAGTTTTCTTATAATAACAAAGAAATAAATGAATAAGGAAGAAAACTGTAATATTATATCATTACAATTATTGTATATAATTTAATTAAATGTAATTAATTAAATTTAATAATTTAATTAAATATAATTCATTAAATCCAATAATTTAATTAAATGTAATTAATTAAATTCAATAATTCAATTAAATGTGATTAATTAAATTCAATAATTTAATTAAATGTAATTAATTAAATCCAATAATATAATTAAATGTAAATAATAAAAAAAGCCTTATATAATGATTAATTAACATTTTTTTCATAATATTTTTCTTAATTACGATATTATTAAATTATTTATATAATTTTATATTATAATTACACAATAATTATGAAGAGGAAAATTAGAAACGAAATGTTTATACCGGTCTGTGTATACCTATACAACCAGATATACTCTTACATCCTCGTAGCTATAAGAAACGATTTAATTAATTTAAAAAAAAATGAAGTTTCTGTTTTTTTGTTATCTCACGGTGATTGCACTTGGAGCATTGAGAAATGGATCGTTCATTCGTTGCGGCTAGCATAGGATCGAAGCTTTTTCACGTGACACGTTATCTGGATTAAATCGAAAGGGAAATCGAACAACCGCTATACCTCGAAAGCGTGAATTTAATCAGAGTTTTTCTCGCTTTTGATTCCCTGGAAAATCGCATCGTTTCGTTGAATCCTGACACTTTTTCACACTCCGTGTAACTATATATATCTTCGTGGAAATAAAAAACGATACAATGTCAATCAACGCTCGGAATAATCGAAGAATCGTAAATCTTCGTACTTTCCGTCGACCGTAACGATGTATAAACAAAAGAAAATTGCAAGTTAATCGATTATACATATCCTCCTTTTTTTTGTTTCCCGGATCTCTCTTTTTCCGCACTCGGAAAAAAAAGTGGAATGGGGAAAAAAGCGTTCCGGTTTTATGCGGAGATTTGGATCCCCCTTCTGACGCGATATAATCGATTTTAATTGCTTTCATTGTCGGGTGACGTACAGAGGCTTGCCGGGAGAACCAGGCGAAAGGGAATGCTCCAAAGATTTATTCCGAATGGAGTTAGTCACCGTGCATTGTCCGTCCGTTCTTTTTCCTTTATTTTTTTTTCTTTTTTTGCAAAAAACCTCCAGTTGAAACAAAAAAATTCAGCAAAGAAAAAAAAAGCATTCCAAAGCGTCACTTTTTGCTCCACTTCGACCGGGACTTTTGTATCTCGAATTGAGATTTAATTACCCGACGGTGTCATACGAACGATTGCGTCCTTCGTCGTTCGTCTCCGATTTCATTAATATTTTAGAAATTAAATTTAATAAAAATATCTGAAATTAAATTTCATAAAAATATCTGAAATTAAATTAAAAAATGCAGTAAAATTGACAAATTGGTATCGCTTGGAAAATATATTCGTATAACGTATTTTCATGTTTTTTTTAAATCGTCCAATTGTGGAAAATAAAGTGCCGATAATTTTTAATTACGACCTCGCTGAAAAAAAAGTATCATAAATCAATTTAAAGTATTGATTTTTCAAAGTATCATTAACCCAAACGGAATTTTGAATTTTTACTTTTAAAGCCAAGTTCATTTCGTTTTGTTATTATTATTTTTGCAATTTGTTTGGATCCAGCTACGTCATTTTTGAAAATTTCGTTAAAATTTCGATAATATTTCGAATTCGAGTTGAATTGTTTCAATTGAAAACAATTAAAAAATGTCTATAAAAATTAAATCGATAAAAAAAGAATTATCGTTCAATTAATTTAATTTTTATTAAATTGAAAATTAAATTCAATAATGAATAAATTCGTTTAAAATGAAACTGCAAAAATTCATTTAATTCGATGTAATTACGTAAATACAATACGACGAAAGTTCGGCGAGTCTCCTTTAAGAAAAACATTATCCGGCGTGAAAAATGAACACGTGTGTGCATGTGTGTGCAATCTTGAAGAGAACGGATCGAATTAAGTATAGCAGGGGGGGGGGTGCATCTTACAAGGGGAGGTCGATCGAAACGAATAAATTCCGGCAATTTTCAGATGTCAGACGACCAACGAGAGGAGTACTTTCACCGATCCCTCGTCTCATTCGAGCGGTGGTCAAACGTAGACGATACAATATCTATACATATATACAGCTTTGTTCAAAAGTCTCGTACATCTTCGGGAAAAAAAGCCACAAAAATTTTATTAAAAAGAAAGCAGTACTCGTCCTTGTTCAAAGATCTCGCTTAAACGGTAAAACAACAATTTATCAAAATCCATCAGGCGATTTCCTAAAACGTCAAAAATTATGAAAAACACGAATTTTTCAAAGTGACGTAACGGGTGTAAAAAAAATGGTAAAAATAAAAATGAAGCGGCAAATAAAAGATGGTTTCATCCTTTTCAAAGCTCCGTTTGATTAATTGGACTGCGATTTTATTTCGCCGAGATATTTTGATTTTTCGTTCAGATAAGAAATTTTGTTAAGGCGCTAAATAGTTTTGAACGAAGCTGTATATAAAACCGCACTGAAAAAAAAGGCACCACCAAAAGTCCGTGATTCAACGAAGCCTCGTGTATAACCAACCAATATTTCCATTTTAGAATCAGAGGGGCGTGTTTCTTACACACGAGTATGCAAATTTAAAATCCTTCGTACTCCAAGCCAATTCGAAATGTATATTTATAAAATTTCACGCTAATATACAAAGGGACGTATCGGGTTTTTAGGAGAACGAAACTAGCGTCGTTTCGTCGCGAGGCTTACGCGCAACTTCGAATCCGAGTGCACCGGGTAACATCTGCCTCTCGTATATGGAGACCTGAAATCGATCGTTACTTTCGATGGGACTCCTTTCTGCTATTGCACCACGTGTCCACTGCGACTACCAATACAGTATCGATATACGACGCTCGGACGGCATTCGAACAAATGCGTTCGTATACCTCCTCCACTCCCCTCTCCTTACGATCGTTTCAACATTTTCATTTTACCCAACGTGCCCTTGCAGTTTCAAATTTTTCAAAAATCAGAACTATTTTTCATACCACTTGAAAATTGGTGGAGTTAAATGATAAGCAAAAAAATGTTTTTTTTTTTTTTCATTTTTAGACCCAAACAACAATTTGGGAGAAATTTTAGATATCATTGGTTGGATATTGGATGGATATTAAAAAATCACAAGAATTCTTGAACAGGTATTTAAATAATTATAACTACCCTTTTTTTTTAAAGCTCTTTTTTCCTCAATATTTTTTCGGATTATTTCTTTACATAAAGAAAAAAATTTCTGCAACTGACAATTGTTTTTTTTTTTATTATTTACGTTCGGGGAGAATGAATCCTGAAAGATTGTCTCTTTTGAAACGAGATTTTCAAAGGATCGATGATTAATCATTAACAAGGATTCTCATTGTCTCGATGGACAATAAATTATACGAATGATAATAATTGGATTATCAAGGATCACTGACGTCACGATCTGGAGTTTCGTCGAGGCATGAAAATACGCTGAAAATAGTCATAATCGATTTTTGTAACGTTAATAAGTGGATTTTTCTCCGATTTGTAGCCTCGCCAAAGTCGATCCTCCAAATGGATATTTTCGTTTTTATAAATCGTCAATTTCTTAATTGATTCTCTTGAGACCCCCGTCCGTTGCTCGCATTGCCGATCGATCGAAACTTTGTTTTTTTCACTTTGCTCGACGTCGCGATCGATATAATTGTTATTTTTAGTACACGGTGTTAAAATCTCATTTATGTAGTACTCCGTAGGATGATCTCGTTTCGTCCCTTCGTTTTGGTGAAAGTCATGAAATTCTTGGATGGTCAGGGTCGAAACGATCTTCGACAGACGCAACGTAACGCTCTCGAGAACGCGATTCTCATTTGCGTTTCGTCTGATGCGGACCTGAAGGGTGCCAGCCTTTTATTGGAAAAAAAAAAAAAAAAAAAAAAGATAAACGCATCAATTACAAATCGATTTTTCATATTTCCCACGATTTTTCTATTCCATGATTTCCTTTCACTTTGAATAAATGATTGTTATTTATTTTATTCATTTTTCGAAATAATTATTACTGTGCAATAAATTATTCTTACGTTTTCTATTCTATTAGATTGCAATTAGGTTTCTTTGAATGCAATCGTTACAATATAAAACCATCAAAATCCCATGAAAAGTCCTTTGTACATTAAAAAAGTATTGTACTTTAATTTTTTTTATATTGAATTTTATTTTATTATATAAACTATAAATTTAGTTTATTTTTTATATTGAATATAAAAAATAAACCTTTCTCTTTTTTTTGTTAATTTTCAAAAGGAGTGCCGTTGATTCATTCAAATTGAAACATTGAAGAAATAATTGAATTACTAATTTAAATTATTATCGTAATATTATTATAATACCAAATAATTATTATATCGATAATTATATTATTATCTCTGTTATTAATGATATTAAATCAGAAACAAGAGAAAATGATATATTTTGAAAAAAAAAACCATCTCCGTAAACTTACGAGTTTTCCGAAAGACTTGGTCCAAAACCTCTCATTCCTGAATTCCATTACACCGTCTATCACGAGAGCTTCGCGAATGCACTTGTCCAGTTCGTGACACATGTGACGTGGCAATTTCTGTAAACAGAAAAATGGAAATTATGATGAATTTTACGAAAATTCAAATTTAAAGTATTTTTTTTTTTTAATTAAGAAGCGTTACCTGCAGCATGACGCTTGACGTGTAAAACGCCAGGGGCAACATGGACATGGCAGTGAAACCAAGAACGGCAAAAGCCGCTGCAGTATCCATCACGTGAATTTCCCTAGAAACAAAAAATACTCCAGATTCGTTTCGGAAACGTGATCTAGATTAACAAAAATATTTTCTTCCACTCATCTTTTATCAATTTTTATTTTTATCGAATTAAATAATGAACGCAATGAATAAACAAATAAATAAATAAATAAATAAATTCCATTAAAAATGAAAAATAAAAAATGCTTTCAGTAACTCGATAATAAAAGCCATCAAAATAAAAGAAACGAAAAGAACCGAATAATAATCTTAAATAAAACGTTGAATTTTTTAAAATTAGCTTGTCTAATTATTTTTAATTAGCTTTTAATTAGTTTAATTCAATTTATTGTTTACTTAACAATGACCCTATTGTCTAATTTTCTTTAAATCAATTACTATATTTTTATCTTTTGTCATTCTTTATTTATTTATTCAAATTAATTGATTGAATTAATTATAATTTTGTTCTCACTTTACTGTCTCATAGCCTGATAAATACTGATAAATAAAATGCTGTCAAATGTGAATTGTTACTATTTTTTAAAGGGCTGGAAAATTAGTAATCATGCAGTATTCATAATTTGTTTAATGGCTGTAATTAACTCTGTAAAAATGTGCACATATATATACACACACACACACACATATATTTATACCCGTGCATGTTCATATATCTATGTTTTTATAAATTTATTCAGCCGTCACGATATTCATCGTTAAGGTGGTTTAATATTACCAAAAGTGAACGACGAGATGAGTCCCGCTTAGAATCAATGCGCTCATCATATTTCCACCTAGTATTGGATTGCATCCTCTTAGGGTTGGACAAGGCAAAGCTTTGCAGACAACGTGATTCAATCCGGCATCAGGATAGCCGATAATCGTGCCGAGATGAGCTAGGAATCCGAGAAGAGCACCGAGGCCGAGACGTCCACTTAATATGACAAGAATTTTTTTCCTCTGCTCCTTTCACTATTATTATCACAAACTCGGGTCTTTGTTATAAATTAACGATTCATACGCTAAACGAAGAATTTTTCTTTGTTACAAATTGTTATTTTTTTAAAGTTATTGTTATCGTTATTATTATCGTTACTATTTTATGATTTATTTTGATTACTCGAGATATATATATATATATATATATATATATATATTTTTCACTTTCGATGGCACACTCACGCGTTTGGCGCATGCGCAAATAAAAAGTAAACCGAAAAGGAGAAAAAGCCTTCTTTGATAAGAAAACGTGCATTCTTATTATTCTCGGATCATATCATAGAAGCATACTACTCCGCGTCGTGATGAAGAAGCGAATATACGACCTACGACCCATAAATTGTAAAACCTTATCGCGTACTAGCTTCAACCTTCATCATATATTTTTTCGCTGTTTCTCGGGTCGACACAACCGAAACTATTATTATTTCTTTGTTCACATAAAAGATATGTTTTTCGTTTATCGTATTTGCTTTATCTAGAAATCAAGCTCGAGCATCGTTTGAACAATGATAATTTTGTTGCATAACAATAGTTCAAAAATATTTGAAAAAAAAACTTCTCGCCAAAGAAAAATGCGAAAATGGAAAAGAAAAGCCTTGAAAAAAAATATTTTTACGATAATGTGGAGTACACTAAGATATTAATTTCTTTAGGATATTTAGAATTAATCTCGAAGGAATTTTATTATTTTTAAATTACAAAATGAATTTGAAAAAATTGTATTATTTCGAAATTTCAAAATAAATCTTGAGGAATTCATATTGACTGTACAAAAAACAAAAATTCTTCAATTTTTCGATAACGGTGACGATTTTTTCGGTTCCATCGAGTAATACATCGGATAAATAATAAAAAAAAAAAAAATGTGACGTTTATCAATATTAAAATCGTATAGCCAATGACTCACGTGTTCACCGGAGGTTGATCAGTCAAACGTGCGACAACTTTAACGGAAATGAGAGATCCGGCCATAAGGGACAGGCAGGAAGAGACGAGAAGGGCCAGAACCTCGTACTTTTCGAGTCCCAGTGACGCGATTGAGTTGTAAACGAAATTTTCATTCTCAACTGACTCGGCTTTTCCGAGTTCACGAATTTTCTCTTTAGCGTCGAGCGACTCGATCTTTTGAAAATTCTCATGACGCGAGTGTTTCAAAGACATTGGTGAATGCGGAGCGAAACTTTGGCTGTACACCGGATATCCCGGGGCCTTTGAAAATCTCGAGTGTCCGAAGATCGATATCGGACGTGACTCTCCACGAAAGTTTCGATTGGCCGCCCCGTTCTTCTCGACCCAAATAGAAATGAGGCAAACCAGCAGAGCAAGTACGTTGAAGCATATCGTATTTACGTAAGCACTCAGTGCTAAAAATTAAAAAACAAAAAAGACAAAAAAGAAACAAAATAAAAATTAAAAATCGAATTTCACAATGAATTTTGAAGGGGAAAATCGCAAGAAATCTTCGAAAATTAGAAATCTTGGAAAAACATGAAGCCCTTATAAATTTTGAAATCCTAGAAAAATTTGAAACTCGAAGAAAATTGAAAATCTCGGAGAAATTTGAAAATCTTAAATTTCGCATATGTTAGAAAATCTCAACAAAATCTTAGTGAATCTTAGTTATTACGACGATTCAAAAAAAGATACTATTTTTTTCGAAAACAGACCGTTATGGCCTCCATAATAAAGGAGAAATCAAAGTTTGACAACAAATATATATTTTCTATTGACAACTGGGAAGAACCATTTTTTTTTTACTGAAAGTTTAATAACTGTAGATCAGTTGATATCTCAATTGAAATAGACAATTTTTACGAGTTTCTTACCTGAAAAGTAACGTTTAAAAAAATTAACTTGCATAAACCCAAACAAAATGATATCACATCCATCGAAATAGCATTTCCTGCGATCTTTATCGTTCCAAACAGTTTCTCTCGTCGCCAAAAAGGATTTATCCGAATACTAGCCATAAAGGTTGAAAACCAAAGCCAGTTTTCAAGCCTGTGCGAAACGAACCAATTTCCTACAAATGAATTTCCCCTTCCCTGATCCACACGAAAAAAGAAGTTCCAAGATCGTACGTAAGAAAAACTCGGTCGAGTAATTTGGTCGTCAAGAAGTACAGCCTTGCCTAAAAGTATTATATTTATATAATATATTTCATTTATTTCCTATTTTAGAGTCAAAATTAAAATCTGCCAAACGAGATTTTTTATTGATTAATCTGATATTTAATAATGCCATTTTAGCTTAATTCAAAGTTTAATAATAAAATTAATAAAAATAGAAGTAATAGCCTCGTGTACTTTTTAAAGTATTACTGGATGGATATCTGGGTAAAAAGTTAAGTCCAATAAATCCAAATATGGAAATACAAGTGCAGAACATGTTTAATTTTACAATCAGCAAATTCTATAATAAATCAATACTGACAAATAAACGTTTTCCATTTTCAATAATAACTGAAGTCATATTGACATCTACTTGACTGATGTTTTGTCATTGAGTGTCCAATCGTTTCAACTGACAGCAACAAAACTTCTTAATTTTTCAAATGAATCAATACATTCCGATAATCATAGTATTATCAATAGTTATCTCAAAACTAATTCAGTCGTGGCTGATTAATTTATCGTTAAAATGAATCTTTCACTATTTTATAAATCAATTAGCCTGATCAATCGCTTTCAATCCATTGAATATTATTCAACTCTCAATGATAAATATTTAAAAAATCGGAAATAATTAACAATTTTATAAGTACTAAAAGATTTATAAAAAAATCCAAAATAATTAATATATTTCCAACTACTAAATAATCCATTAAAAGCTCCAAAATAATTCAATGAAGAATAGCAATTTCTAAAATGTAACAAAATAAAAAATTCCATTTTGTTTAAATATAAATTCCCCTTCCACCTTAAAACATGAATATTTCATGGGAATGTCAAAAATACTTTTGTTGAAGTCTGTATATCCCGGGCTGTGAAACTCGAATGACGTATCGATAAAAGTACAGTCCGGTCGTTTCGCCTCAAGAGAAAGGGCTCGTTAACGATCAAATTAGTCCGGAGAAACTCGATATCGCCGAATGATCGGTATTCCCGCGGTTTCCTCAGCGGGCTTGTGCGCTTTCCCCCTTATATACAAAAGTCGATTCGAAGATTGGGGGATTCTTCGGGAACAGGCAAATACACCGGAAGGACGAGGGGACTCGCGAGTACTCTCGCTAGCTCATTACACGAAAACTTTAGCACTCTCGGGTGGTGAGTACGGAGCACAGTCTAGTCCCACGATCTCGTCGATCTCGTAGAGGTCGACTTCTCTCTCTCTCTCTTTCCTCTTATGCGCCCAAAAGTTTGCGCCAGTGGGGAGCAGTGCTCAGAGAGGGTGGAAATGGAAGGGTTGGAAATGGAAGGAGGAACGGGCAAACTGGGCGCTCACCAAAGCTGGTGATGCATAAAGTTTTGCCATTTTTATCACGACCGCGTTTCACCGCGGCAATATATTTTCCCTTTTTCATCCCCGCCCCCCTCTTTCGTCCTGTCGCCGCTCCTACTGCGATCCTGTGGCTCCTCTACCTTCCCACTTATCCTCAGCACCCTCTCGAAAAATCCTCATCTCCAAGACTCTGGACTGTGTCTACGACGAACCTGAACCGTCGCTCATCTGTCCCTTTACGTAAATATACGGGGTGACCGTTGATTCGTGGCTAAACGAGGGTTAATAACGTTTCCTACAATTGTACGATTTTTGAAAAAATTCATCTTCGAAATTCGCATATCGGAAATAAAAAAAACTTATATTTTTGAAATCATGGGAATTTGAGAGGGGCATTTGGAAAAATGACGTCGTTCATTTATGGGTTTTCAAAAAAGTATGAATGAAATATTTAGTGCCGGGAATTCTGTTTAAAATATTTGTTTTTTGTGGCAAGTCGATAAATGTGATTAATAAATCGTAAAGCCTAAATCGTAATTCCGTGATGATTCTTTTTAATCAATATTTAATGGGAATTTAAAGCGTTGATTTAAATTTATCCTTTTTGAAGTTACAAGTCGAATTACCGGTCACCCTGTATACTTCTTATCTCGGTATTTCCTCAGAATTCGTTTAGATATATGCAAGTACACTCGTCCATCTCCTTCACCAACATTTTCATATATACTTCGGTTCGAGGATATTAAAACGCGACGATGACTCGCTCGAGTTGGCGCAAAAGTGGAAAAATGAGAATCCCGCATTTATATTCGAAGAACATAGGGTGGAATTTGAGCAGTCGGAGCGGTGACCGTTTAGTGATCCGCCGATGCATCGAGCATAAGCCAGCGAAAGGATCGGACTTTTCAGACTTTGATTGAGGTACTCTAGTAGAAATTTACGTGCACGAGAAAACTGGTAGAATATTTAAAAAAACCCGAATGACTTTTGAACTCGAAAGTTGGAACCAAAAAAATCCGAACGATAAAATTTTCGTTTGATAAACTCTTGCAATGAGAATCACGAAAAAGCGTTTTGGGAGATTCATTAATAATTCGTGAGTGGAGACGTTTCCATGTTTTAAGAAACAATAAAAATTCTTTTCAATTAATTAATTGTTATTACTGTTTTTATGTACCCTCGTAAATTTACTATTCATATTTGAAATGGTTTTTGTTCAATTAACAACTGAACATGTTGAAAATAAATGAAAAGTGAAATAATTTTCAAAACACAGCCTTTGAATTAAACATTTGAAGGTTAAGTTTGGAACTTTAAAATGCAATTTATCTTCTTCAATAAAACAAATATTTTTTCGATTCCTTATCAGGTTGAAATTACTCTGGCCAACATATTCGTGTGATGAAAATCATTCGAACGTTGACAGCAATGTTATTTCACAAGTATCGAATAATATGATTTTGGGAAGAGGAAAACGAGGAAATTCCGATATTGCACAAGTCGGTGGTTTCACGCTGCATCTGGATACGTACGAGAACTTGGAAAGGGCGACTAGTATTAAGGGGGCTTTCCGGGACGAGTCTGTGACCCGCAAAGGAGACATCCGCAAACAACTGCCAAGTTACTCACCTATACTGTTCGTCGAAGTTACCCAGTTGCAGAGACAGTAAATAATCACGAGGTTGTAAGTGATCAAGCCGAGTATCCGCTTGCCCTCTCGTTCCAGGAGAACTTGGGCAATCTGCGCGACGAAATTTGACGTCGTCGTCGCCCCCTCGTCATCTCCTGGACGATGCGCCAAATCTTGATTAATGCGTTTCAGGATATTTCAACCGCGGATATCTTACGTCCGACCAATCATCGTATCATTCGTTCAAAGAAAGTTCGTCCAAATAAAAAGTGTTATATTTGAAACAAAGTTTCATCGTCGAAATATAAGACGGAGTTTATCGAATCGACGGAGTTTATTAAATAAGAGTTTTGCACATTTTAGGGGATAGAATACTTTGGCGACCCGAAAATCATATTTAATGAAAAAAGAACAAATTCTAACAAATAATTAAAGCGATTGAAAAAATAGTTCAACCATTTATCAATATATAGATACTAATAAATTTATATATGAATAAAGCTGCGCGTATCCCAAATTTCATAGAGTAATACAAATAATTAAAAACAATTGTAAATTATCTCGTTAAAAATCATTGGGCCTTTTTCAGCTCTTTATTTTTTATTGATAATGATTAAATTTAAAAAAATAACGAATATCCAATGGTATTTTTTTATCAATAACGATAAAACATACAAAAATAAATAATATATGGTAGTAATTTACGAGATTATAATAAAGGTGTATTCCTAATGTGAATACGTTTAAGCTATTTTCAAAGCTTTAATCATCAAAAAAATATAATAATTGAAAATAATTGCTTTTCGTTGCTTTCCAACGATAAAAAATTTAACGTCGCAACGTACTATCATTCGTACATGCAAAACTTTCTGATGATTTTTCTCGTCGCAGGAGTGGAAGGCTTTTTGCTCGAGCGTGAGAATTTAAGGATGCACGGGAGTTTCAATTCCAAGGAATTCAATAAAATTCAAAATTGGTGAACTAACGTTCAAGAGAGAAATTAAAATATAACACGCGTTGCAAAATTCCCAGTCCAAAATATCTCTGAGTTACGATTAATGATGCTGCGATTGCGTAGTAAAAATTTTCAAAAAGGTTTCTTGATACAGAAATTTTCGTTATCGTATCGTTTGCTCGTCCCTGATTTTTTTTTTGTTGCAACGAGATGCATTCTTTTACGTGTCGATTACACGTGAAGTTCGAAGTAAAATGTTACGTATTTGTTATCGCTCAGGTAATAATCGTGTTATCCATTTTTCTTTACCCGTTTTTCCCGAGCCTTGAAACCAGCAGTGCGATATTCGATGAAACATAATTCGCAACTTCATACGCTCGAAAGGAAAAAATAATTATGAGGACTCACCATTTTCCACATCGATTAATTTTTTACGATTTATTGGGACGCTTTCTTGATTGCGCATCAACACCATGATCGCGGATTTTTCAATCTCATTTTCTCGACTCCATCGACTTTTCAAATTATTTTATTTTTATTGTTTTTTTATACCCCGCCAAACATCGTTTTATGCAAAAAATTATTTGGATATATTCGCCGATGAAAGTGCCATTTTTTAATCTTTCGTTGTTTTTTTTTTTATTTTGGGAACGCGAATACTCGAAGCCTGCTATGGCTCTTCGATGAATGTTCGAACCGTTAGTTAAACGCCTCCTGATGTGTATTTTCACTGGCGGCCTGAAATTCCCCCCCTCACCTAACCTTGCTATCGTTGATAACAGAAAAATGCCTGTTGCAGAACGATAGAAACGAGTCAGTGCTCGCTCAATGCTCAATATCGTTATGCAAAACCAGATCGAAATCTCTGCTATCGGTTCCGAATGCATTAAGCTTGGAAATTGCGTACAATTGGTATCATGCTCCTATTAAAATGGTAATTCGACAAAAAGAGTTGCATCAATACGACAAAAGGGTCCGTATCGAGTCCCTTTATGAGATCGTGTTTTATATGTCAAAGTTAAGAAGACAAATGTCACCAACGACTAATTCAGAACAATTTATTAATCATAATCGAAAGTGTCAACTGACTTTCTCACCGATACAATATTCGAGACTAGTAATAACCTGCTTCGTTTACAGTCGATCGCCTCTTTTCGCCGGCCGTTTTTTATTTTTTCTACGCCATCTTGCGGCGGACGACGTAACTGTTTCGTGTGTTCGTGTCGTTATCGTTGGACGGTCAAACATTTTCGCCTCACCCGACGATAGCACCGCTATGTATGTGTACTAAAGATAAAACATGCGCTCCAGTTGGGGATTGAACGAAACGATGATTGGTTCCAGAGGTTGAGAACATTCGGTCTCTGCGTGCTGCGTCCGACGGACCTTTGTAGACTTTGCAACGTTGATCCGCGAACATTTCGGACCACAAAATCCGTACATTGCACTCAGATTAATAGCAAATAAATTAATCGTGAAAACATGGTGAGTGTGGTGCAATAGGAAATTTGATTTTGTCATTTGCTTGCTCGGAACAGCAAAAAAAAGATTTGCAATTTTTGTCGCTTTCAGCCATCATTGTTCTTTATCAATGTAACCTACGGTTGACCTTCACTCTGAAGCACAATCAGTCGTTCTTAATTCATCGACCTTGATGCAACCTCTCGTCTTACTTAACTCTTCTTTCATGTCGCAATTCCTTTTTTCGTAACGATTCGTCCCAAATGTGTTCATAACCTACCGTTTTAATTTTTTATGCTACAGATTCGCGTATTTCTTTTTTCCTTCACGCACAGATGTCACATTTTTTCCTTGCACTCTTAGCTACAGATTTTTACCAAGAATTTTTTTTTAAAAGTACGAGATTTTTCCCCCTAGTAATTTAGCGCGAATTACGACCCGCACGAGATTTTATTTGCGCTATTTTGGCGAGAGGATGGAAATTGAGATGATAATTATCTGGAGATAAGTAGGTTATTTCGAGACTCGAATCTTCAAGGTTGTTTTATTTTCTCTCGTTTCCGCATATCGTAAACAATATTCAGTCAATGTCGCAGAAAAGGAACGTTGCGTCGTATAAACCTCTGTATTAATAGCAGAAAATTTGCAGCACCCAATGTAGACAGCTGGTAAATTGTTTCAGACTGAGGCAATCAATGTCGTTGTCACCGGAGCAGCAGGCCAAATCGCCTATTCCCTTCTGTATCAGCTGGCTGCGGGAAGTGTTTTTGGACCCCAGCAGCCTATCAATCTTAGACTACTGGACATACCTCCTATGATGGGAGTGCTCAAGGGTGTTGTCATGGAACTCGAAGACCTGGCGCTTCCTCTCCTTCGAGGTACATGGAAAAATGTTTCAGTTTAAAAAAAGTATTCAATATGAATAAAATTCTATCGATTGAACTGTCAACTTTGGATTACTGGTTTGCTTCCCTAATTCAATTACATAATCAAAAATGTTATTGAAGGAACATTATTAATTATGTAAGCGGAAAACTGATTGTAGGATTACAAAATCAATTAAATCAACTGCGTAACATTACAGTACATCAAATTTTTTTTGGAATTCAGACATTCTGCCGACTGCGGATCCAGAGGCAGCTTTCAAAGACGCGGCATCCGTATTTCTCGTCGGTGCGATGCCTCGCAAGCAAGGAATGGAACGAAAGGATCTCCTGGCGGCGAACGTGAAGATCTTCAAGGTTCAGGGCGAGGCGATCGACAAATACGCGTGCAAGGACGTGAAGGTTTTGGTTGTCGGAAATCCAGCGAACACCAATGCCCTGATATGCTCCCACTATGCTCCCTCGATTCCGAAGGAAAATTTTACAGCTATGACACGGCTCGACCAGAATCGCGCGCAAGCAGCGTTGGCTTCCCGTTTGGGTGTCCAGGCACGTATTCTCCCCATTAGAAAATCCAGTCCTGCTGATTTCACGGAATTTGTGAAAGAAAAAAAAAGTTTCAACGTCTTTCGAGTAAAACTTGTCGCGAACGTTCTCAAATTGCTATCTGCTCGCAATCTTCAATTGTTCCGCTTCTCGCGTTTCAGGTGGACAAAGTCCAGAACGTAATAATCTGGGGCAATCACAGCTCGACCCAGTTCCCGGACGCGGCTCACGCAACCGTAGCTCTCGCAGCCGGTGAAAAACCGGTACCCGAGGCGGTGAACAACAACGCATGGTTGAACGAAACCTTCTTGGAAACAATTCAGAAACGTGGAGCCGCTGTTATCGCGGCGAGACAAATGTCATCGGCCATGTCTGCGGCTAAAGCCGCCGGCGATCACATGAGAGATTGGTGGATTGGAACGAAACCTGGCCAATGGGTCAGCATGGGTGTCGTGTCTGATGGCAGTTACGGAATACCCAATGATATTGTTTTCTCATTTCCCGTTACCATCAAGGACAAGCAATTCAAGATTGTACAGGTACGATTATTGCCTATCCTCGAACCCGAACTTTACCCACTTTCAATCACGGGAATACTGATGTGAATGTAGGAGAAACACTATAGTAGAAAAAGAATATCTCAAGTTCTAGTAGTATGCGTTGTCATACTGTTGGGAAAGATAGTATTTCGAGACTCGGGTAAGAACATATAAATTTCAATCCACTTTAGTTATGAGTGGACGGATGGATCAATAGCTTATCCCAAATGATCGAAACCCATCATACAAGTTTTAAAGCCTTAATTAAATGTTTGTTTCTTTGATGAAAAGCCATCTCCCTGCAGTATATCAAAGAGCTGATCTGGTTTTCCTAAGCAAATGCCATTTTGGAACGGGCAAAAGATCCCTTTTCCAGAGAAGAAAACTCATTTGTGTGACAGACTTCAATTGAAACGCGTCTCACAAATATTTTCCCGTTCCAGGGCCTAGCAATAAACGATTTCGCAAGATCGAAATTGACCGTTACTGCGAAAGAATTGGAGGAGGAACGCGCCGAGGCGAACACGATTCTTCAGCAGTGACTACAGAAGTGCGCGGATTGGTGCAATCGTCGTGAACGGGCAATCATTACAGCTAGACTGTAAAAATGCAGTTGTTATATGTTATTACCCGGGGGTGTATTGGGCATAGGCACACCTGTATATAGCACGACCACATTGTGTCGTTTTGTTATCCCAAATAATAAAAGTGATATACGACATGTAAAGCAGCATATCCTCGTCGTTATTTCAAGCCAAAACAACAAGTGCATCGTTCGCTCGCAGTGCGTTTGTAAGATGGACTCTTTTTTTTGTTTATCGTTTTATTCTTCTCCCCAAGAATTAATAATAATTTATAATACAGTAATAGTAACTATTCTTCGTTTTCTGTCTTCTTTCGATATCATCGTTAATCTTCTCTCACATTTATATTATCTTTTATATCTCTCCTCTAAACACTAAGACAGGTATACTGATGTTTTATTTTCTCCTCTTTCTATAATTAATAATCTTGTGAGCATTAAGTAGCGTATCGTACAAATATGCGTAGTGCCGAACTCACCGAGTTTCCTTATTATTTATTATTATTATTATTTCTTTTTTTTTTTGTTCACTTCGTTTCACCTGCTACAGCAAAATAAAATCATGATTTGGTTTCGATTCTTTGCCAAAGATCAAGAACAAGCGTTTGTCCCTCGTACTTGAAAGAGCAAGTCCGAAAGGATCCTCGAAGAAACGGATGAATTTTTGTTTTTCTGTATTTCTCTTTTTTGTCTTCTTTTTCTTGTTGTCAAAAGTACGATAGAGCGTTTGGTCGTAGAAGCTATAAAGCGTGTATCGTAATTATTAACGAGGAATAGACATTTTTTTTAGCGTTGCACGGTGAACGCGCGATTCGTTGATACATTATTATTTCAAAAATCCACCAACATGTCGGCCCGCGCTAATTTTACGATAGAATAGCTGCGTTACGATGAAGATATCCCTGACGTTAAAAATAGAATTATTTAACAATCTTTTTTTGTTTGTTAATCAGTATCACGATAATTTCTAAGCGGCCAACATTTTTTTCTTTTTTTATGATTTAAAAGTCAAGTAGTATAATTTTACTTGCACAAAGAAATTGTCTCGAGTCTTTATTTACTTTACCGATTAAAGAGGACGCACGCGTGTACATTGACAGGCGATAGTTGAACGTAACCACACGTTGTGTTAATTCTTCGTTCATACCTGCCACAAAAATCGACTGTAAATGCGGACGAAAGAATCTATAACTCGGATGAGGATCACTCGAATGGTTCACAAAGATACTACGATGTATCAGTATTGGAACGCGATTAATATCACTTTCCTCTAACAATTACGAATTCTTTTAAAGAATCACACGTCAATCGGTATTCACAATAATTATCGAGTATCCATACACCGTTTGCTCATTATCGCGCATGATTTTTTTTTATCGCAAATATCACGATCCTGCCAATTTCCTATTTCGTTTTACAAAGCATTCACCGTGTTTGCTCGTTCAACGTCGTATTAATGTTTACCAAGTGAGAAACAATAAGAGATAATATGACAAAGTATTGAACATCGTACGGTTGACTTCTCAAGTGAGTACAAATTAAAAAGAAAGAAATAAAAAAAACAACAAAAACTGCAGCTGCGAAAGTAGAACTAAATCATAAGCGATGAAAAAAATGTCTAGTTGAGAGGAAACAAAGTGGCAGACGTAGATATAGAAAGATCGAGAGAAAGAATAATAGAGGAGAGCGAGAGAGAGAGAGAGAGAGCCAGTGAAATTCATGTCAAGCACCTACGAAGGATTGAAGCTTAACTAACGATTAATCGCTTCTGAATTCATTTAGGAAAGAAACGCGAAATTGTACTCTCTCGTACACGGATACGATAAAAGATTTTCTTCACTCCACGTTTCACTCGTATGCATATCTCGATGATCTAATTTCTAAACATTTCGAGAACTCGTGGAGCGAAGTATTGTTTTTTGTTTTCTCTTTTTCTTTTCCTTTAAGTTTGATCAAGTTCGAAAATTCGCTTAGCCCATTGATTTATCGATTGCTTCAATCTTAACTTTCTTCGCCCCTTGAAACCTGAATTCGTAGGAGTTTGGTCGTCTAGTGCCCGGATGCCACTGTGAGTCATGTCAGAGTTAATTACTTCGTGGACTCTTGAATTCTTAAAAATTAGAGCACTGAAGGCCGTGTACTAAACGTCTTACATGGATTAATATAACGCTCCCTCTTATCCCCGTTAAACATGATTTCGTTGCGGGATTGCAATATAGACGCGCCTCCGTTGTTGCTTCGCATTTGCTCCTCCGTTTCCTTCGTTCGCTTACCGTAGGTTTACTTCTTTTCGATTTTCTTTTTTCTCAACTCCGGTCTACAATCGAACGGGGAAAGGCCCTTACTTAATTCAGATGAAAACCTCTTTCTCGCGTCGCGGCCAGTAATCTCTCCTTCAATGTTTCCTCGGTAGGATACTCCGGTAGTTTCAAGTAATGTACGCAAGTATTAACAGACGGATAACCACCCGAGCCGGCATCGACTTTCCGCACTACGGTCAGTCTTGGATGCAAATTGCATAAGCCACCGGGTGGAAGAGCTGAACAGCCAGTGGCGAACTGTAGAAACGCCTTCCTCTCGAGCCCCGTAAGAGATACGAGAACGTTGACGAACCTCTGGAAACCGGGACTGCAAAACGAAAATTTGTTTGTAAAAATGTGTACGTTCTACGACGGTCGCCATATATTTCATGTTAAATCCACTCTTTTCATCGTTATTGAATCTCGAACTTAAATTGACAAGTAAATTTCAACAGTTTCGTTTTTAGTGGTAAATGTGATAGGACATTTTTTGAGAATCATTAACATTTAATTGCAAAAAAAGTGGATTTTTTCAATCAGCCTTTTTCAATGCAATCGCCATTTTTCATTGCAGGGTAATGGATTCGATTTTTAGAGCTATGATAATATCTTTCCAAGATTTCCATTGAATCTAGAACGGCCGAATAGAATTTATTTAAAATATATCGCATATCTGAGAACACTGAGCTCGTACCTTTCTCGCGTATAGCCGAGTTTCGGCTCCGTATAATTGAGCAAATCCTCTCTGGTCCATTCGGGATTTTGTTCGCCGCACAGCATGGCTCTTATCTCTTCGGGGCTGAAGGCGTGTAACTTTTCCATGAGGAAAACTTTTGAGAAGCCAGCACGGAAAGCATCCATTTGTTTGGCGATACCACGATGGAGGCAATAGTTTATCGTTGATTCGGCGTATTCGCGAGCGTTATCGATTGTCACGGGGATTTCAGCACCGTCGTCAAGTAGTTCAACGTGTTCGTGTTCGAAGACTTTCGAGCCGGGCGAATAAGTCATCGTTAGAGCCAAATCCTCGATGGCAACTTGGGCACCGGACGGATGATTGATGCGCAGATTGTCCTCCTCTTGGCTGACGTTACAACCGTCGGAAATTGTACGGTCGCGTCTATTAGAGAGAGCCTGTATTTCACGAAGAAATTCCCCTCTGACGCTGTCGACCTGTACGAGATCATCGAGATCGAGTATACCCTCGTACCAGGGAGTGGGTTCAAGGGACGAGCAGGTCCCTTCGGTTTCGCCCTCTTCCGAGATAAAACTACTCGCCATACTCGACGAAATGCTCTCCTGCGTAACACCGGTCAAGCCTATACGCTCGTTAACGTTGTTCGTTATATCACCGCGACACATAAGCTTGAGGAACGGTCGGGAGAGCGGCAAATCAACGAGTCTATTGTCCTGCAAAACTTTGGCAAGAAATACTCCCAGGAACCAAAAGTATCTGGATGCGCGGGCGCAAGCGGCAGAATCCTGGGGTAGAGGAGCTGGGAACAAGCCCGAAGGACGGTTAACGTAGTAGCCTGGTGGACGTGCCTGCTCGTCCGAGGGACAAGAGTGCGTCTCGTCGATCGGATCGTCGTCGTCGCACAGCCAAAGCCCCAAATCTTTGCGTTGCAGCTCAGCCGCTACGAGAGCGAAAAATTCGAGAGTTGGCCCAAGACCGGTTCCTTCCTCGCCAACGAACTCGACTTCCAGTATGCTCTTTCGACTCGCGTGTACCTGCAACAAAATTTGTGTTTTACGATCCCTCCTCGTTCTCAAGGTCAGAATCATCCAGCCCATATTGTTCGCGTACCTTCAAAACTTGTTCCGCCCAGTCCAACAATTTGGCACCTCTCGGTACGCTGACTCTCTCGTGCTTAAGTCTACCGACGCGGAATTCGTGACTATCGTCGCGTCTAGGACTGAGGCCCGGTGCTCTCTGCCTCTCGAGTACCGCGTCCCGCTGCGTCTGCAGCCACACGATCGATCGCGAAGCCCCGAAAGCGGTGCAACTGAAGTACAATCGACGAGTCTCGAAGGGCAAGAGGAAGGGACAGCTCCTGGCGAGTTCCTCGCACCAAGTGGGCAATGCACCAGCCGCGAGTGCAAGCGGGTCCTGTATCTGTTGGACGACTTTGTTCGTGAGTTTCTTCGACGTAAAGTCGTCAGGATGCACCCAACAGGCCTCGGAATCGTCCTCATCCGTAAAGCTGTCTTTTCGCTCGTCCCGCGATGTACTCAGCACGTATACGTGTCGCAACAATTGCAGTACATCCTCGACCGTACAGACGTTTGTGTTCGACGTCGGATTTCTCGAGTAGAGCGTTACAATCGGTGTCGCGCGACCCGAAGATTCCTCGTCTTTGGCCTCTTTGTAAATTATCCTGCAAAGGCAAAGGCGTCAACGAAAATTCAATATTCGACTTTCCAAGTTTCTCGAACTCGTGAATTTTGTAGCGGACACTCACGTGTACGTGGGTTCCCATATTCTTCGCAGTTTTTCCTGCCTACTGCCGAGTTCGGTCATTTGCATGAGCTCCTGTACTGCCTGGAAAATACTCGAATGTGGATCGGAGAGGGGCAATTCGACGTCCGGTACTTCCGGAAGTCCTGGTCCTTTGAGGGTAAGCGAGAGTCTCGGCATTGGTGTCGTGCCAACTCGCGTGCTCGACTGAGCTTCGCTGCCTGGAGGCGGTACCTCGAGATCCGTTGTCTGCGATCGAATAACTCGTTATTGCCAAGTGGTTTGACGATACAACGAATTCAGGGAGCGCCCAAGTTTCGAAGTTGGTACAAGGGACAGATTAAATAAAGATTCGACGAATCGGAGCTTGGGCCAACGAAAAATGTGGGTAAACGTACTTGATTGATATTGGTTCGTCCTGGACGTGGATCGAAGGCTGGTATAAGTGCTGAGAATTGACGTTTCAATACAAATTCATCGTCCCAAGCGCGTCTTTTGCTGCTGTGCGGCGCCTCCTCGTCCGTAAACGCTCCAAGAAGATTTCGACTGACCATCACTTCCTCGTATTCACCTTCGCCACCTTCACCCTCCTCTTCGTTCTCCTCATCCTCCTCCTGAGATAATTATTTTCAAAAACGATCTTTAAAGTCAACATTCATCCTCTATTTTCTTCACGAAGGTATATTTGGGTTCGACAATTGTAGATGAATTAGCGTTAACATTGATTTACGTACTTCCTGATCATTCTCGTCGTTATCATCGTCCACCTCGGCCAATACGCCATCCTCGTCATCCTCGAGTTCACCGAGAAGCGTCGGTCCACCCGCTGCTCGAACGCCGCCTACCGAGGACCCGGCCACACCACCGCATGATTCCAGAAAGTCTTCAAGACTGATCTGCAGCCACAACTTCTCATTACATTAAAATGAAGCCTCCACGTCGACAAATAATCCTCGCTCTTGTCTCAATCTTTCTCCCTCCCCCTTATTCTCTTTCTCCAGTTTGAAATTCTATATCAAGCTCATCCGTTCAAACTTATTGACGTGGTGTGAAGTTACCAGTAATCGGTTTTTGTTTGTTTTTTTTTAGAACGTGTGAAATAACGATTTTCTCACCTGTTCGCTGTCGCTACTAGTGCTCGTTAGTGACATTGTTAATGCCTGTCCTAAACCGGCCCCCGTTGTGGTTGTTACGCCGCTTCCGGCGACTTGGCCGCTACTCGTCAAACTAGGGTAGCTCTGTGCGGTACTTAGCAAGCCACCAGGAAAGTTCGAACTAAGCGCTAACCTGACAAGGCTGGAGACTGAATTTGGTCCCCGTGAGTTCGAACCGGAGTTCGAATTTGGCGCGATATGCTGACCACCGGACGGTCCTAGAAACGTACACATCGCCAGCTGAGTTAATATGGACATTTCGGGAATGAGGGAATAACGTGCAGGCAACATCGATCGTTGTACGGCCAATGAAAAGTGTGGGAGGGGAGAGATCAAGAATTAATAGCAACGAGAATGAATCGAAAGTGGTTTTAATGGTATTTCATCAGAGGACTGACCTAAAGTACGTCTTCGAGCCATTGCGGCAAATGTTTCCAATAAGCCCGTTGCGGTTACCGGCTCCGAGGTCTGGTTAGCGTCAGAACAAGCGAGGTTGGGCACGGACACAGACATGGGATTTGTTACGACAACGGGACATCCTCCGCTTGGATTTTGCGAGGACGAACTAGCCTCTTTGTCCCGTCCGCACTCTTTACTCACTAGTGTATCCAGGAAGGAAAAAACACGTACTTAGCTTCGTAGACAATACTACTCGTCCCCTTCTTTTTGCTCTTGTCACGTTAACGGGTAAGAATTTTTCACGAAGTTAAACATTTACGAGGCTCTTTCAAGAACATTTTTTAATGATAAGCGGGATTCTATGCACTCATCGAACGCGGGGCAGATCCAATAGTTTTCTTTTTTTTTGAGACCAGGAGCAAAATTTAGCTGCGAGTCCCTCTCTTAGGTGTCCAAGATGATCCCAATATTACATAAACCATCTAAGAATTTGCACGAATTTACGAGTTCCGCCATCATGGTAAATGGTAAATTGATAAATTAAATATTGAAGATGAATTAAAAAAAAAAGATCGAGTTGTATAGGATATTCACAATTATTTAAGCGCATTGCGCATGAAAAACAAGTGCAATAAATTGTTTGGCTATATTATTAAATATAAAATTATGGGATATGCCATAATATTGACAAATATGCACTAGAAAAATGAAGGCTACATATTGCAAAATGGCAATTAACATTTTTGTAGAAATACTTTTTTCCAATCTTTCACAAAAGTAAATATTATGTCACCGAAATAAATCTAAATATCCGTATTGAAACAATATGTTTTATAATATTCTTCGAAATAAAAACAAATATGTTAAGAAACAGTACATCTTTTGTACACATCGTGGGAACGATTTTAATTTAAAATGAAGTTTGGAGAAATCAATATTACTGTTGGTATCCGTTTTTTAATCGGTTTAACGTGGCGATGCGAGAATTTCGTTCGACCAGTGCAGATATCCATTGGGGTTTACACGAAACGCAAAATCTGCGAACATACCATCAATCGTTGCGGGATAATGTCTCGGCAGAGGTCTTGTTCTGAGCGAGCTTTCCTCGCTCTCACCGGATACGCTGATTCTAACAGGTACCAAACTGAGTAATTCGCCGCTTAAGAAACTGTTAGTGTTATTACGCAATCTGTCGGCACCCTCGCGTAAACGATCTATCACCTCGGCGGCCTCGAGACTCAACAAACTGCTGGCAGACTGCAATAAACAAAATGTTATATAACAAACATCGAAAGTACGTCTAACTCGCTTTCTGTACGAGGCTTCGTCGTAGATGATTACAGAGGGAAACGGGGTAATGAAAGCCAGGCCTTATCACAATCAGATCCTCCTCCTGTTGTTCTCTCTCTCTCTCTCTATCTCTTCGCACAATCAATTGCTTTCATGAATACATCGTTTACCTTGTTCCCGCGTGCTGCAGTGAAAAACGGCTTGGAACTGCTGGAGGCACGATTGCTATTGCTGTTTGCCGTACAATCGGTATTGAGAGCAAGACTCTCTACGATCGTGGCGAGATCGCTGGACACCGTGGTTTCCGGTCGTGGATGCAATACGACGGATAATTCACCAGTGCTAGATGCGCCACCCTCACCGGTCACCGCGACAACAGCCTCGGCACGTGCAACCGACAACACGCTCTCAGCTATCGATTCAGCTGCCTGCTGCATTACGAAAGCCTTAATATCTCAATATTCTCGATAAATAATTGTTTAGATCCTAGGCCGCGAATTTGGTTTCTATGCATTTTTTTATGGAACGGAAAACAAGTTGCATTTTTCGAAAGTTTATTTTTCATCTCTACTGTTTCATTTGAGATATCATGAGATTTTAACTCAGGTGTTTACCGAACAATCGAAGTGCTTTTAAGAACATGAGAATTGAATATATTTTCTGGGATCATTAAACTGCTTTCCTTCCATGAAATTAAGTTTTCCTATTGTCGTTACCTTAGCGGCGAGGTTATCGGCGCTGGCCGCTTGATCCGTCGAAGCGACGGATCCTCGCATTCCCACATCTGTACAATCTGGCAAGCTCGGAGTGCTGCTCGACTTCCGTCCTGTAAGTACACCAGAGCCGTTCTTGTTCTTCGTTGATGTCTCAGACTCCAGACCCGTGCCGACGAGTCTCAAGTCGTACTTTCCCTCGGCGCCCATGCGATAAGAGTTCGAACCACCGTGATCCCACGTAACGTCTATCCATCCGTTGTGAAGGTCCCCCGTCACGGATCCTTCCCCTAGCACCGATAAAAACGTTTTTGCATAATCATATTACCATTTACATACGTTATAAGAGTGCCGGAATAAATATATGAGATCCAGAATTAACCATTGGGACGTTGTATAAGTTCTGATTGATTTCTTATAGATGACAGTAACAAAACTTCCAGAATTGTGTGAAATTTAAGATCAATAAAGAAGTACTGTAAGGAAGCTCGCAAGCAAGACAAACTTAAATTCATTTTTATTCATAAATACGTAGAGATTTGTACCATGTATTAAAAAATCCCAACGTTATAAACAATTGATTGAAAATGAATATATATCTAACCTGGCGGTACGCCATCTTGGTCTTTCCATTTCCAGTCAAGGCCTCGAGCGACTCGAGCCCCGGCGACCAAATGTCTGAGAACCTGAGTCCTGATAAATCTGCGTTGACGTCGTGCGCCAGCCTCGGCTTCGCGAGCGGCGCGTCCTAAATCCTCGCAAACGCCGGTCACCTCGCCGTAAACTTCAAAGCCAGAAACCGAAAGATAGTGCGTTTGGCCCGAGGCATTTTTGCCGGTTTGTTGAAGACGCAAATGTCGCCAGCCTTGAGTCTCGTCGCCGGGTGGCTCGAGGGTCCAAGTAGCCGTGCTTCCAGGCTCGTTCAACGAACAGTCGTCCACATGAGTGTTCAGTGTTGTCCAGTTTACGCCGTCTTTGGATGCCTATGCGGAATTATTGAGAGAATTAAGTTCATGTGCCATTCACTGGTATACGCCAATAGAAATCTTGAAGATAATCCGAAAACTATTGATTCATCGTATATGAGACGTACTTGAAACAACCAATTTCTCAGAGCGCTGCGTCCGTATCCTCTCGCGTGCCTGAGCGTATAAGCGCTCGGGATAAGCCAAACTCCCAAATCTATCGAGAACCAAGCTCTCTTGTCGTCATTCGTATGACAGTTCAGAGCGGATTGATCGCGACTCAAGATATCCTCGAGATGGCCGTACGGCAAGCTTCGACCATCGCTCGAAGTTACCACGACCAAACCGTATTGCCCTGGATTCACCCATTCCCCAGATGTTCTGTTAGAGTTAAAAGAAGAAGTTTCAGATTTTATTTAACGGCGATAAGCCAAAATAAAAGTTTGACGTTTCTTTCTTTAAAAATGCACGATTGTTGACTCACTTTGCGTTCGTTCCGATCCAATAAAGCACACCGTTCTCGTCGAAGTCGTGCTGATACTGAAAAGTCAAGAGGTGGCCTTCCTTCAGCTTTTTCACAAATGTAAACGTTGACCTGTCGTGATCGTGCCATTGCTTCGCGACCATTTTCAACAAATGATTCTCCAACTGTTGTATCGTGCTGAGAGGTTCGATCTTCAAGCTCCTTCCGGATCTATCGATCAGCGCACTTTCCCCGGGGGCTTTCTCCAAACGGAAGCGCAATCGTCTCGTGAGAATCTGCAGCATTGTCGCAAACGTTAAAACAGAGAAGGACACGATAATTATGTTGGACATATTAAAACGAATGGTGCGCAGGAATATAAAAAGACAGAACTTGCCTGAAGTCCGTATCCCGAGCCGGGAGTATCATAAAGATAAACTGGCAATTTTTCTATCGATTCTAACACCGAGACGAGCTTTTGTACTAATATTTTTGCTGAATTTCCATCGATCGCTGTGTCCTTTGATTTAAAGCAATTCTTGAAAACGGCTATTCTCTGCATACGTAATTTCGTCGCTCGCAACGATGGTGGTTGCGAATTTGGAGGACCGGCCAGAAGAGCGAGCAGAGCTTGGACGAGACCGCTGGAATGCAGCTCGTACGCCGACACTCGACCCTCCTCGTTCAACAATGTTTTCAATTCTTCGAGAGCGGTCTGCAGCACCGTTCGCCATTCTCGATTTCCCGATTGTTGCTTCTGACAAGCTTTCTCAACTTGATTCACTATTGCGCTCAATTTTGCGACAACACCGCGAGGCTGTGCTTGCGCAGCTTTGAAATAACTCTCGTATATCTCTTGCGCTTGTGCCTTCACTTTTTGCTTTATAGCTTCGATCTTCGATCTTAAACGTTTGCCGCGCTTTCCCGCCCATCCTGCTGCGAAATCGGGTCCTGCAAAAAAATGAAATGAAATTAAAGTTGATCAAGTGAAACTGCGATTGGAATTAAATAGTGGAAATTATTTATTAAATTTATTATTTATTGAAACCAATTTATTCAATTTTGGAAAGAAATCGTGATTTTAGACGTTTTTTACCATTCTTTTCATGAAAATTTTGGGTTTTGGGGATTAGGCTGAGAAAATGCAAAAAACTTGTCTAGAATATTTTTTGGACATTTTTGCCTGAAAGAATAGTTTTCTACGATAAACTAAACGTTTCAGATTTAATAACAAATAATTTCGTAAATTGATAGGCGGCTTGTTGATTCCGCGAAAACGCAATATTAAAGTTCATGGTGAAACTCACCCAAGCTCGTTTCCGCCGTGAACGAGTGTTTCGTTCCGCGATTTGACTCGAAGATAAAGCCGGGCAAGTCTTCCCTCAGTATAGTCGCTTGCTGCTGACCATCGCTGTTGTGTATACACAATTCGCTCTCCTTTCGACTGGAGAGCGCCCAATTACCCACGACGAGCCTCGTTGTGCCGGGACGCGAAAGTACCGGTTGACTCACTGAATTTGGTTTCACCTGGCCGCGCGCACGTTGCAACTTTTCCAAAAATTCACCACGATTCTCTGCAAGCCATACAACGAATCATATAATCGTTAACATTTTTTTTCGACAATTCTCTTCCGTATTTTCGTTTTACAGTCGAACCATCTCATCGCTTCAAGGATGCTCACCAAATACGTTCGAAACATTAATGCAATTTCTAAGAGGAATTAAATTGGAAATTGCGAAAAATTAAATGAATACAATTAAAAATGGATTAAATCAAATTTATGCAATTAAACATTTCAGATGAAAAAAAATGCAATAAAAAATTCATACAATTTTTTAGTATAAAACAAAAAAGTAAATTTTCAACTTAATTGTATGAAACAAAGGAAATAACCAGAAAATTGTAAAATAGTATTGACAATTACGTTTTTGCTTGTATGTTTTTCAAGGTTGATTAAACTCATTATAATTAACTCATTGAGTACGATAATTGCAGGATTCTTTCTAATGATAATACTGCATAATTGATATTATATTCTAATCGTAATAATTGAATACAATAGGAAAAATTAAAAAATTCATGGCCATTATCTGATCGTTGTAGGGTTTAAAATTTGTATCTTTCCATAGTTGAAAAACATCCTCGAACTTCTGAGCGCCGTGTTTAACATTAACAGAGATCGAGAAGCATAAACAATTGTGACGATTATGAGTGAGACTTTATGATAATTCTGATTCTTTTTGATGAAATACCTACCTTCGGTAGTGAGCGATTCTGTATTCCTCCCCTTTCCTGTAGGCAGTTAGTAAAAAAAAACGGTTATTATCTAAACTAATCCCCACCCGGTCGTCAATCACAGATGAACGATAACCATTTCAGCCAAGAAGTACGAAGAAATAATACATGAACATTTTATTAGAGATCACTTTGTTCTTTTCTTTTTGTTCATTCTCAATGACGTTATAAACAAGCTATAAATATTTCGAATTGTGCGTCTTTTCGCAGTGTTATTTTTATCCTTCGTTATTTTTTACAGTCAGCAAAAATTTGATGAATTTCGTATCAATATTAAATTTACATTGCTGTTATTTTTCCCTGAGGAATTGCATTCATTGACATATGGTCAATATGTTGTGGAAAATATTGAAAATTAAATAAAAATCGGTATTATTGAATGGTAAATACGGAGAATCAAAAATACGAATTCAACCGATTTCAAACGTTACTTCAATACCATACAACGTTACGTTAATGTAATGAAGGTGGTTGTTTGGGTTTGTTTGAGTTGCTACTACTGCGTCATAAGCAACTACTAACGTAGAACCCAAACAAATTGTCTGTGCAGTAAATATTCGTAATGAACATATTCAGGTCAGCATTACCACTTTAGAATGTTTGGGACTGAATAGATGTATTCTTAGCTTTCTTTCACAATATTTACTGTGGTACTATTTTAAAATGATAAAAATAGTTAAAAAGATTATTTAAATGATAAAAATACTTTCATAATTTTTCAATCATAGAAATCGTCAAAAACTGATTCAGTGCCCAAACCCGTTTCGACATATTTAGGAAAAGGAATTAAATTACAAATTGTGAAAAATTAAACTAATGCAATTGGAAAATGTAAAGAATTAAATAAATGCAATTAATAATTCCAAAAATCGCAATTCGATATTAACGCAATAAAAAAAATGGCAAAATCATATTAATGCAATTGGAAATTGCAAAAAATTAAATAAATGCAATTGAAAGTTGCAAAAAATTGAATAAAATTTAAAAAATGATTTACCAAGTAATAAATAAAAGAAAGAGACGTTCCGCCCTTATTACGACACAAAATTATGAACGAAAATTGCTACAACTCGATTGATGATATTGATATGCGAAAGAACGAAAAAAAAAAAAAAAACGTGATTTAAATATATAGTGAAATGAATCGTGACGAGGCTCGTGGTTGAGATCGGCTTACCCGTAGAGTCGCTGCCACCCTCGGGGCTTCCGCTCGAATACATTGTCGCCAATTTACCATCGAGAATAAATCTAAACCATCCGTTACTTCCGTTGGACAATTCCAAGGCGGCCGCATCCGACCAAACGTATAAACAATCGCGACCACGGCATATGCACCAATCGCGCCAGTGATAAGCTCTCCCGACCAACAATTCTCTGGCGTCTTCCATACGATGTTCCTCGCCAGTTTGGCTCGGCTCACTTTCCGGCTCGGGCACGGCTTCCTGTGGTCCCGCGAGTACGGCCACTTTTGAAAATACTCCCAAACGCGCGAAATGCTCCAAAAATTCGTCCTTTCCCTTCACCATCAAATCCTGGATCATCTGCAATACGACCAGGTGGCCATCCTCGTCCTCCTGGGATGTGGGATAACAAAAAGAAAAAGACGAGTATCACTCTGTCCCGTATAAGATCATAAAAGCAGCAATGCAGATAAATCAATTTAAAAAAAAATAAGAAACGCCGCGGGAAAAATAACCTAATGATTTATGAGTGTAATTGCTTCGTCATGTTCCGTTTAACTTGAACACTGCGAAGGTTGAATTGCCAAAATTCAACGTACAATCATCATTTTTTATAATAAATTATAAATTGAATTAATATACTTCTTCTTTTGAAGAATTTTCTTTGCCGATTTTAAATTAGAAAGTTGCGCAAACATTTGTCGTAAAGGACTCCAGAGAGGTCCTTTTTTTACTGGAAACTTTTTATGGAAACAGTACCAAGTTTTTTTTGTAGTCAAGCAATTGTTCTAAAATTCAAAAACGCTATTTGAGTTATCGTCCCTCATAAACAAAAGTATTACCCCTCGAACTGTCAATTTGCAATATATAAAGAAATAAATTCATATATTAAAACATAACAATATTTAAACAAATTGTATTATTCGTATCAACGTTCTGTTCTCAATATCAAATTTTCTGAATAATTCACTGAATAATGAAATTTTAAAAATTACATATTCAGGTTCGTAAATATTTCGAAAACGGCGGGACTTATAAAAAAGTAAAAACGAAATAGAGAATACGAAATTCCTTTTGTGTCCCCTAAAAAAGACATAATGAAAGCTGATATTTTACCCATTGTCACTCTGTGTCATAACTATATCGAAATAATTCGTGTCCTGGTTGGAGTGTCTCGCAAGGCAGAGAACATTCGCGCTCTTCCTGGAAGCTCAGCCTCTAATGAAAAAATACAATCTAAAGAAAACAATTGAAAAAAAAAAGAAAAAGGAAAACGTTACTAGCAGCAGGCAGACATTTGTTGAGTAGCACAATCTGAGCAAAAACGAAACATATCCTCGTCGTCCAAAACGGTTATTGTATAAGTGGAAAAATTGAATCCTGTCGCACGGTATTCTCTGGATATGCGTGTTATCGCGCTATAGTGTGACGAGTAAAGAGTTATTGAACGTTGTGCAATACGTGTAGGCGTATTTTGCTGCTCATTACCAAGGAAACATTTTTCCGTGCCTGATCCACCTCCGGCTTTCAAGTATGAAGGTTCGTGTGAATTTTGAGGGACGCAAGCGGGATATTGTTATCATTCGTATCGTTATCTCAAACGATGTGTTTTATTTTTTTCAATCGCCAAATGACGCGTGTATAGTTTGGGTTTAGATCTTGCCATCGATTCTACAGTGTGGCAAAACGGTTTCTGCAGGAACATACGATATATGTCTTAACCTTTCTCTATTGAGGGGTAGGGAGAGGGGGAAGGCGATGAAACCAGGAAAAAAATTTGCTCCAACAGTACTGCGGTTAAAAAACACATGCGTAAGTTTTTTTGTTGTTGGTTAGATCTCACGCTTCGTGTAAACGATACGTAAAGAAATTGAATAACAGTTACGAAGAAAATCAAGTGTTAATGACGTTCCTGCGAATTCGATAAGTTGCTATTAACATATTTATTATTTAAAAAAAAAACGCGTAATAAATGCAACGATCGGAGAAGGGAGGGGGGGGGGGCGTGGAAGCTGAAGGACGATGAGAGGTCAGTACGGGAATTACGTGATAAAAACTAGAGGAGTGAAGAGCTCCACTCTTTTGGGGAACAAAAAAAAGACGTACCGCGTATTTATCTTCGGCGAAAAAAAAGGAAAGAAAAATGGCACTTTCTCGTCGCGTGGAGCTCTCTCGGAGTGAATATAACAGAAGTGAAAAAAGAAAACGGGGTGTTGAGCTAGCGTTTTTTTTTTTGCAAATAGAAAGAACAACGGATTTTACCGTTTTTTCGATAATGAAGTTCTGGGAACTGGAAGACTTGCGAGACGTAAGGCAGGGCAATTTGGGGCCAACGATCGACTTGAGAGGCGGAGGCGGTGGCGGCGATGCCTTTATCTCAATTTCCTGCGAACAATCTTGGACTAAGTCATAAAAAGCGCTGTCTGCCTGCTTACGAATCGCCCCCATTTTCTCAATATTTTTTCTCTCCTGGACACGATGTTTGCTGAAGGGACGTCGAGAAGGTACGAAAACTTATCGTTCTCGAAACATTCAAAGATTTTCAGAACTCAATTTGCCATACATCCGTGCGTGGTCTTATGAATTTGTTGCGTCGATTAAAACAAATAACTGAATATTTCCAGGAAGAACACGAAAGAAGAATATTTTAAAGATTGTCAAAGGTCGAACGAAGCGAGGAGAACGAAGAAAAACAATGCTCTTTCGCAAGAACGATAAAACGAGAAATTCCCGGCTCACCTCGTTGTCGAGAACATTGGCGATAACTTCAACGAGCATGGCGCCACAACCGGAAGTTTTGTCGGCTCCGCAAGTTTCGACGAGCAGTTCGGGTTGTATGTAATGTACCATTTTCCGTATGAGACTCAAGCTGGCTTTTCGAACACTGGGTAACATCGTTGATTGGAAGGTTGCGCAAAAAACGGGCAACAATCTGCGCAAATAGACGGGTGCCATTTCGGGATCACCCTTGGGTTCGGTAAAGTCTTCGGTCTCGGCGTCGGGTTTCCGGTGCTCCTGATTCGGCGGTAACATCCATTCCCCTGGTGATTGCAGAATGGCCGCTACTTCGCGATGTCCCTGATCGACCCGTTCACGCGCTTTGTCGAGCGGCGTTTTTCCGTCCTCGTCGCGTAAATCGGGATTAGCTCCGTGTCTCAACAAAACTTTGGCTATCGCGGGTCTGCCGAAACAAGCGGCGTAGTGCAAGCTCGAAGAGCGTTGGCCCTTGTTTACGTCAGCGCCACGATCGCACAAAAACTCAACCATCTCCTGAGTCCCGAAGGCGGACGCCCAGTTTAGCAGTGTTTGTCCAACGTCGTCCATGAAATTGACCTCTATACCTCCGGAATCGATCGCCTCTATGAGCGCGTCCGTGTCCTTCGAGCGAATGCAATCGATCAATTGCCTGTGTGACTTTTCCCCCGCGCTGTCGAGACGTCGCAGTCGTGGCAACAGAGGAGCCGCCGCCCCGGCACCTCCGGTTCCCCGACCCAACGCCGATCTTCCCTCGAACAACAGAACCAACAAAAGATCCACGAGCCTCATCGAATCTAGGGCGCATCTCTCGTCCCCCTTTAGAGCTTTCTCGATAGCATCCGGTAACTCCGAACGCAAGAGATTGTGCGTTATCGATGGTGAGCCACGACACAGCGTTGACAACAAACTTATTATCGTTGATACCGAAGCGCACGACTTTGCCTCTGGCGCCGGCATCGTTGAAGATCCGCTCGAGGGCGGCGGAGTTTTTGGATTTCCGGACGACGTCGACACCGCGGTACCAGGACCGGCCGCGTTTGATAACCTGCCGATCGCAACAATGGGTCAGAACGGCCGTATTTATAAATCCTTAATTGCTGCCCGAAAATTTCTCTCACAGTGGATCGAAAAAAGTTCGTTCGTTAGGATGGTGTTTCTTTGAGTTTATATCATGTTTTAGAGTGCGACACACCACGCGGCCCATTCGACATTGCGACAATCATTTTTTCCTTCAATCAGGCTAAATATTTTTATGACGAACCTCGCACCGTCGGGACACGACGGATCCTTTTATGTTTTCACTTACCAAAAATTCATTTGGAAAATCTGAGCTACAAAAATTATGCAAACATTTTTTTCAGGATTCTCATTTAGCGAATTACCCCGAATCTGTTGCGATTCGACAAACGAAACTTCAAGACGATTTTTTTTAAATTGATACTTTGAAACATTGGAATAAGTGTGTCGTAAATATTCAAAATCGAATAATTGAAAGCTATATGATAATCACAAATGTAATCAAGTAAACGATCGCCCAGATTATTTAAAAAGGCAAGTTTACTACTCGATCATTCACTCGAAACCAACACAGAGATAATTACTGCATCGCGTTTCGAAACTTCGAAGCGTTTAACACGATTAATTCCAGTCTCACCTGTACAATAATTCAGCGACGAGTCCGTTGAAGGCGAGCGGAGCTGGATCGGTGCCCCGACGCGAAAATCTATCGGCCAACGAGGCGAAACAACGCAGCGCGCCGTCAGCAACGTGGGCGTCCTCGTGTCGCAGGAGGGTTGATAACGCCTCGACGCAATCGGGCAAAGCTTTGTCCTGCGGCTCGACTTTTCCGCACAAACGCGATACCACGGCCATTGCCGAATGCAACGTGTCCCGATGAACTCTCGCGCCGTGTTCACGGATGAAACAAAGAGCGCAGGGTAGACCACCCGCCTCGAACACCGGGCCAGCTTCTCTCGCGCATACCAACTCCAAAACCTGTACCGATCGACCGTTTCAATCAATTTTTTATGTCACGTGAGAAACCCGATCTCGTATCCCGTTTACATCCGGTTTTCAACACTTGTCCATGCCGAGATTGCGTAAACGAATGAGAGACGTAATTGCACCCACCTTGATGCATTGCTCCGCGAGATCTCGACTTGCTCGTGATCCGAGTCCAGCGCCGGAAAGCCGACCGCATATCGCTCTAACGGCACCTTCCATCGCAACCACTCGACGCGTACATTCCGCCGAGACGTCCAGATAATACGTGATTGCTCGCGCAGTTACTTCTAAAACGTTGTCCGGTGCCTCCGCGTCCAGAAATACTCGACACAAGGCTGGAAGGAAAGTGCGAGGTGGGCATCTGTGAAAGAAACGCCACGATCAATCGTCAATGTTTACTCATACACTAATTTACGTATGGATTTTTATGTGGTAATCCACAGCTAATATGCAAATTATGACTGTGGATAATCATGAAAATAAGAAACAGAAAAAGATTTGGTATATTTCAACAATGCAAATTTCAACTTCACATCAAATCCGTATCATCTGTGGAACGACTCTTAGTTGTCTAACAAAAATACTCACACTTCGAAGCACCGATCTACATTGTCCGACATAAGGAGCAGCATGCAAAGTTGCTCCAGTGCGATGAGCTGCATATCACGTTCGTCACCCTGCCCCATGCTCAGCCACTCCAACAACGTCTCAGGATCAACGTCCGCCATCTGCGCATCAAAATGAAACTTTAATATAGAGGCTCTGCAGCTTGGATGCGATTTTTGTTGATCCCAATGTATTATTTAGCTATCAACCAGCACTTTACTCACTTTAATTTCTCTGTCGTGTAGCACCTCAGATACTGATCTCAAAATGATACTCTGAAAAATCAAAGAACAAGGTCTCTGTGAGGAATCGCTGTGGTATAAATTCGAACTAGCTATATAATGAAGAAACGGATCGGTATGATCGGTGCAAGTAGAAGACGAACGAGAATGAAACAGAAGAATTCATAAACTTGGTACACTTTTCTTGACTCTGTCGCAACTCACTTTTGGCAATGCTATGACGTTATATCGGTGACTTATTTTTTTTTTTGTTCGGACGTTTCGTGGCTCTTTGTCAATCCAGGTGCAAATAAAACCGCGATCGCGTCGAGGCTTGCGATCCTCTTGCGAAAACAAAGAGAAAAAAGAAGAGAGAAAAAAAAAAACGTCGTTTCACGTTTAATTCGCAAAGTACAAAGCAAGGATGACGAGGAGAAAGAGGGGAAAAACGAGAAACAGTATCTCGCGGGGTAAAAGTGAGGGAACTCGCGATGTTTTCGAGCGTATGAAGCACACGCTGTGGCATTGGCTCGCGGGGCTAAACAATTCGACGAAAAATTAATCTAAAGCTATAGAGAAAAGGTCGATCCTTCGTCGGTCATAATTATCGAAACGCATTGACTTTCTTCTTTTTTTTTTCCGTATATGCGACGTAACGCGAGATACGCGAGATGTGAGCAACGAGAGAAAGGAGAGCGAGCGAGCGAGAGAGAGAGGGAGAGCGAGACAGATGGCGATGGACAGATAGAAATAAAAATACGAGTTACCGTTGAGGACAGTGTTCCATTCTTTGTGGGGTCAGGTCGCCATCCTTCTTCTTCGTACACACGTCCTCCTCGCAGTCTTTTTTTCCACTGGGACGACGACGACGACGACGACAACGTTACAACGTGCCAATCGAAACGCGTAGAGCGTCGCGGAGGAAAAAACCGTGAACGGTCCCGTCTTTTTTTTCCCTTTCTTTACGTCCTATTATTATTTCCTCAGCAGGCTCATCGAGAGAGACGCACACGCACCCACTGACAGACACATACACGCAACAAGGAAAGAGAAAAGAACAACAGCGTGAAAAGAAGAGGGCTCTTCCGAGCTTCGAGAAAACGCTAATTTCTTTTCTCCACTTGGTTTACGTTGTCGCGTATACTTTTGCCATTTACGTGACGTGCTCGCGCCGAACCTGCAGTTTAGATTTCTACAGTTCACTCTCCCACTCCAGTTATATGGACATGCACATACGTATGCATACAGATGTTATACATAATATCTCACGCGCATACTTTTTTCGGTCGGAAGGCCTGCCAACCGTTAAGGGTGCGTTTTCATGACAAACTAAAGTCTCGGTCGGTAAAGAAAATGTAGACGTTTTTTTAGTTTAACACGAGTTTAACAATCTCAAACAACGTATGAAGAGGGGCCCATCCGTTCAAGTATGTACAGTACTATATACCCACGTTACTTAAAAAAGTACTCAAGTATTAATCTATAAAATACAGAATTCACTGATAACATTTAAAAATAAAGCTTGAGTGTGATATAACAATAAAAATAACCTCCAGTTTCATATAGATTGTTAACTTTACCGGGTATATGAAAGCTGCATTCAATTTTCGGCAAATTAACCTTGTATGCCCGGGCATACAAGGTTCTTATAACATAACTAGCGCCACAAGCGGCAGAGTAGGACATTAAAAACTCCCAGCTTTTCAAATAGCGGCAGTGCCGTGGTTTGCCACTCTCCTCCGCCGCCACCGCCAAATTTCCATCATCAATTAGGCTTTTTCTCTCACAATCTCTTCTTTCATGAGTTTGAATGGAATGACGAGCATAGGGATCCGGGAAAATCAATTCTAGGTACAATAAAAAGATTTTTTGCGCGAAAATTCAATGCCGTAGCGAAAGTACTTGAATCTGTGATTCGCGTTGAGAAGTACAAATAGAGAAGACGTTTTCGACTTAAGGTCAACAGGTGCCGCTCTCTACAGGAATTGATAACGAGGCTCGTTCGCCACATGAATCCCCGGTACGTGGTGCCATCCCACTGTCCGAGGAAAGTCGTGTCAGCTTAGGAAAGAAGAAAAACACGTCATCAACATAGTTGAGTACTATTTGGCCAAACGGGAATAATTCTGGCACGAAAAGATGTTGGTTGAATGACGGTGCATGGAAAAAAAACGTATTTTAAGCTGCTTCGGGAATAATGTGGGAATTGAAAACAAAATGATAGCTCGTGAAGTACGGAAACTGTCTCATATAAATCTCTGACTCTGAGTTGTAAGAATCACGGAAAAGGTAAATATATTTGATCGGAACACAAACCGAAACAAATAATTACTGTCCTATTATTGATATAAAAATGTGGGAAAAAAAACGTCGAGAAAAAAGTGTAGACCTTTCTAAGCTCTGGAAAGAAATATTAAATCGAAAAAAAGTTGAACCGTGTCTTTCCGCATTGAAGTTTCAACGACTTTTAACGTGTCGTTTACGTCGCAAGTTCAAAATGCGTTCTGTCCAAGAGACAGAGGTTATTACTGTCCTCCCAACTATTTTTCCATTTCCCTTTACCGCCTTTGGTAACTTTTTCACTGCTTTCTCCAGAGCGATCCCTGGGGGCAATGATATCCAACGGAATTCCAAGTTTGCCGGAGGAGACAGTATCACAAATGTCTCCGTCCGCAGGAACGAACGGCGCATCTTCGACGTTGCCTGCCCTCAAGTCCCCACTGATGAAGATCTCTTCGTACTTTTTGGCAACGAGACCATGGTCGTTGAACGCGTCGTTGATACCGGGATTGCTCGGTAGCGTCTTGGCGTACAGACTGACTGGCCTGGAGAATTTTAATCTGATAACTTTCGTCCTGGCTCTACTGACGATAATGTTCGTACACGGCGCAGGCAACGTAGTAAATACATACTTCGATTATGTAAAAGGTGTGGACAGTCGGAAGAGCGACGACAGAGTACTCGTGGATCATTTGTTGTCCAAGGATGAGATAGTCTCACTGGGTGCGTTGCTTTACGCGCTTGGCTGTCTCGGTTTTATCCTCTTAACGGCTATATCACCGGCAAAAATGGAACACCTGGCGCTCGTTTATTTCGGTGGTTTGTCAGGTTCGTTCCTCTACACGGGTGGCATAGGACTAAAGTATATTGCCCTTGGCGACGTAATGGTACTCGTCATATTCGGCCCGATATCGGAGCTGTTCGCGTTCCTAGCGCAAACGGGCTTTGTCCACTGGGGCACTATATATTACGCGATACCACTTGCCCTCAATACCGAGGCCATATTGCACAGCAACAATACCCGTGATATGGAAAGCGATCGAAAAGCCGGCATCGTTACACTCGCGATTGTCATCGGCCACACCGCTTCCCACGTTTTGTACGCATTTTTGCTATTCACACCCTACATCAGCCTGGTGGTAATGGCCCTTAGGTATTCCGGCTGGTTTCTACTGCCCCTCGTTACACTACCGACAGCTTTCAAGATCGAGAAACAATTTCGCAGTCCGCACATGATTCAGAGCGTGCCTAAACAGACCGCCCGATTGAACGTCTATCTCGGCATTTTGTACGTTCTTTCGTGTCTTCTTGCTGATCCATTACCCTATCTATAATTCATCAGTTTATTTATATATTCGAGAAAAAAAACGAAAGCGGAAGACGAAGTAAAACGGAGACACATGGCAACTCGAGAATTGCGAATGTCGCATACCTATTGTCAACACAGCTCGTTCGCAATTTCGTGGAGAAATCCGTTTTTGTATGTGCGAACGGAGAAACACTTTTCAATTCTCAGGTGAAGCTAAGAGATTAATGATGGTGATTCGAGAGTACTTCGGTGAGATTCCCGCCCACCTGGAATTATATACGCCGATAAAGGTTTTTTTTACGTTGTAAAATGTACAATACACGCGTATCCCGAAGACAATTTTGTATGGGTCAAGATCCTCTTCTTTTTTTTTGTTCTCAACATTAATACAAGGTATATATTTATTATTTTATACTGACCCATGACTTTGAAACAATGTACCCCTCCCATAATGTATGAGTGATGTGTTAGTGATGAGCCTTTCGTGCTGTACAGAGATCAAAAGGAGACTTATAACGAAATGGGGGGAAAAAGAAAACCAAGACGAATAATAATCGACATACCGATGACATCTTTGCACAGACGTCTCGCCGCGACATCATGAAAATATGTACTTATTTATACTATAAGGTCATGTTTGGTTTTATATTAAAAGTAACATGGATCTGATAGTGATGTCATGTATAGATCGCCTATATGCTACGGAATAATATAATCGTCGGGTTTTACACCGTTGAATATATATAAATGTTATATATCGACAACGATTTTGCTAAGCAAAAGATGAAGTGTATGGAGAAAAAAAATTAAAAATAATATTTCCTGACTGTATTGCGGGGCCAGGCAGGGAAGAACGGCAGGAAGGGGACATTTGACCAATCGTCAATAAAACCATCAAGGATGATTCATAAATTGTTTTTGACATAATGGACCTGGAAACTAGTCAACCAGTCACCGTTTTGCGCTAATTCCACTTCATGGATATTTCTCAATTCTTTTCAAAGCATTCACGAATATCCACAAATATCCATATTTTTCGGTTGCAAGTTTAATTTCTTTTTCCTCGACACGTTATACTTTCGTTAACACTGTTTTCATTTTCATATTACTCCTTGTCCATTTTTCAATCCAGATCCGCAACTTCGCATGAAAATAACACGGAAATGCACGTGAAAATTTGCACGTACCATAATTAATACACAGGTTTGAGAACCGTAGAAAAAATATATTTATTCTCTTAAACAGGAACATGAATAACCAACTAAATTTAGTTTAGCCTGTATCGTAATCAAACATCGTCGCGATCACACGGCGAAAAGAAAAAAGTTTTTGTCAACTGTGTTCCGTCATCTTCAATAATTTTAAGTAACTTATTTTCATTATTTTAGAAGCTTCAGTTAAGTCGAGCTTTTTAAGGTGGGCAAATCACCGTAGCCTGTCAATGGCATCGTTAAACGTTGAGATTTCGAAATACTCAAATTTAAACTTGTGCTTGGCCCGAACCTCGTCCCTTGCCAATCTTTCTAACAATTTCGTTGTTTGGGTCGTTCCATGGCTTTCCTCGACCCACCCCCATAACACTTGTGACGGATTCTATGTCCTCGATAGTTGTGTCTTCCGATCTGTCCATCATCAGAGCTTCGGCCAATCCGCTCGGTGCTCTGTTCTTCAGTCTCATCAATACCTGACTAGTTGTCGGTGCACTGAAAAATCGACGATACCAGCTTGTAATGTGTGGATAAATAATATATAATAGCAATAGCATTAATCACCATTCAAACAAAGCGACAGTTTTGCAGAATTTTCTTCTTTTTTTTAACCCTGCGTTAAACTTAAATCGAAACGAATACAGAACAAAGCAGACAGTAGTACTCGTACTTGTTCCTGAAGTTACATTTCAAAATAGGATTCAGAGGTCCAGCGGACTGACAGTTGGCAGGGCTTGGTACAGTGTAAAAATGATGTTCGTCTTCGTCATCCCAGCTTTCCTGACAGTCGATTATGTTACGATGGTCGAATGAGCTACTAGACATGACAGCACCCCGCTTATGAAACTCTGCGGAAAAATATTTCAGATAATGAAAATAATGCAGAATTGCGTAACCACCACACACCATCTTTTCTACCAGTTGATACCTGAAACAATTGAGCCTGGGAAACACTGGGTGCATGGAAGAGAAGCCACTTTCAAGGTGCCAAGAATCGAAAAATATACTTACGCTCGTATATGGTCGGATCAAGGTGTAGATGATCCGGACAACTGGAAATGTGTTCTTCGATCTCGGATTTGAACAAGCGATGGGTCTCGTTGTAAGGGCAGCTCACTTTGTAATCGGGAGGGAAATTCTTCGAAAAAAAATCGTAATCAAGCTTGAATTCTCTTGGAACCGCCATTGTGTACATCGAAGAAAAAAAGGAACTTACTCTGGCGCATTTTACCAAATGTTTTTGAATTCGCGACGGAGCTATGCTGTGATTGCTATTGTAGGGACAAATTATCGGACGTTCCGGTATAAACGGATCGGTCATGGCGTTTTTTCTTTTGTTACGAACTTCTCGTCTTTATTATACGGTATCGGTTCAACAACGTTTTGCACGTGACAACGTTGGCGACGAAGACTGAATTGGGAAAGGATCACGACGACGTCCCATCAACGCGCACAATGGAAGTGGTCGATGATGGGCGCACGATGTCGACACAAAGTGCTGACCGTACCATGTTGCTACGGCGGCACGAATGGCGAAGCGAGATAACAATGCTAACAAAGAAACGGTCCTCTGCGATACAAGGTCATCTCACGTTGACCCAACAGAAATCCTTGTTTTTCAAAATATTTAATGAAGTTGAAAATTAATAACAATTACTGCAATATACACGTGCCCCCTTCAAAGAATAGAGCACATTTCAAATCAGCCGTAAAAAATCTCGATACCTCCTAGAATAATCAAATTTTGTACGTTTTGTGTAAAAAATTTTTCACTGAAGTCGAATGGTTCGATACTATAAGTGACCCAATGAAATTTTCTTCCCCAATGTCTTCAATCTTGGGAAATATGGTTTAAAAGCATTAAAATTGAAGTATTTCCATAAACAATAGTTACGACAAAAAGTGTTACAGACAAAACTTTCTTGGGATGAAACAGAACACGTGAGGTCATCTAACGTTCTACTCCCTATCATTAAAAAGAAGTGCTCGAAATGATTTGAAATTTCGAATTTTCTTAAAAATGTATGTTTTGTGAGAGCACTGCAGAGGCAAAGAGTTATGCTTCGGTTTATATCTATATTCACATGTGCAGAATAGTGGGGGAAGAGTGACTGCGAGCGGTACGACCGCGCAGGGTGTTTCTCTCTTTTAGCGAAGCGTAACTAGTCAATTAGGTAACCTTATTATGTTAAATTAACAGTAACAGGGACGCGGATAAAAATCTTCAGAATTATGGGTGTTCTTATTTTAATTTAATATATATATCGAAAAAAAAACCAATTATACGAATGAATTTTATTCTAACAAGTGCCTAGAGCTGTGCTGCTTCCGCGTCGATTTCGCTGTCGTAAAAATTCTAATTCTGAACAAAAAATTGTGGGTTTTCGCACATATTACTGAACCAAATAACCGTGATAAAAAGTGTACTTATGATAATTATTGCTTCAGTCTGTTTGTTACAATTAAGAAGGCTACGAAGTTTCTCGTGCCCGCCTTTCGGTTGTGCCACTCCCAGAAAACAATTCTGTATTCGTCCTCGTCATAACTGATAGGTTATTGTTGTCGTTAATGGTCGACCACAAGAGATGGATACGACAAGCAGGACGCTATGAATAATTCTCTCCCGGGCATCCAAAACAATAGGGCCTTGTTCATTTTGTGGACGTCGAGATGCTGAGCCCTTTGACATTCAACGAAACGCCGAACAATTGGTAATACCCTTGAATCATCTTTTTACTCGAAAATGGAAATATCAAATGGTTTTTATGAAAAAATCATACAATGACGAAACAAACGATAATATAGTTCTAAACTTAACGTAAGTATGGGACTCGATGTTTTTTTTTGTTAGCGAAAATATCCAGGCATTTTTCCCAGAACCGGGAGAGTGGGGCTGCGATACGGGGAAGGGGATATTCGCGTGGGCGAAAAAAGGGAGAAAGTGGCACAGTTGGCGGAAGGGAGGGGAAAATCGGGAGCTAGGTGGAGAAAATTACCTCGGCGAGGTTCGGGTTTTCATGAATGAAAAACTCGTTGTATCAACAGGCTGGCTTTACTGCGCAGCTCGGAAGATGCATCGATCTGCCTCACCTCTGCGGCACACTACTCTTTCTCTCGTTTCTCTCACTCTCGTATCCAGGAGAGCCCAGCAGCCCGGAAACGTATATAGAGTAGAAATACACGTAGACAGGAGCCATTCAGAGAAATACATCGTTCGCGTACATGTAAACATCAGTGGCTAGGCTTCTCCAAAGTTTTTCACCTATGAAGATATGATACTCTCCTCGTCTATATTTCCAACTTTTTACTGTACGTAAATATCACGCGTAAGAGATATGGCACGCCCGAACGTGAATTTTCAATGCTAAAATTCGAGATTTGCACATCTGTCTAAACGCGACGTTTGTAACGCAACGAGAGAAACTTTACTTTTCTCAAACACTTTTTCACCGATCGAAAAGCCATTTTTGCAGATGGGAGAAGATTTCTATTTAATTTGAGATACTTCAGTGACGTTTTTATTTTCTGTAATATTCTTTTTTTTAATCCTTTTGAAAATTGTAATTTTCAAAATGTTTGAAAATTTTTATTTTTATGAAAAAATGTAATTTTATTTCGATTTGAAAATAATGTTTTTATTTTTTAATGAAAATAAATATTTCCGTTCATATTTTGTGAGAAGCACGTACGTAAAACGTGTCATGGAAGCGAAGCTTCGTCGACCAATGAAGCCAGTTGATAAATAAATGGATAAATGAATTATCGTTTTTTGCTAGAATTTTTATTAGAACGAAGTGGGTCGAATTATTTGCTTTTTGCGACAGTCACGATGCTCGTGGATTAATAATCCTTCGAATATTGCGTCCAGATAAGAGAATAGAATATGAAATGCCGATTCATGGCCAGAGGCGTAAGCTTGCGCGATATTTATGCAACGCGTTATTATGCTTCTCTACACCCAAAGTGGCGATCATAAAGTGGACATGTTCTTTTCAATAACACGACTTTTAATCGTTTTTCAAATTAGTGAAAAAAAAAAAAACAATTGCGTACGATCTATCAAAAAATTGAGCACTATAAAAAAACAAATGAAGAATTCGTTTGGGTTTGTTTGGGTTGAACCATCGACCATGTTTCCATCGCGTCCTCAAAGTTCCATTTTTCCAAAATCATTTTTTTCGTACGTAAGTGTATAAACACAAATAAACCTTTACAAATTATAGAATTGACTCGAAAGCGAGCAAGGTCTCAATGACGTACACAACCCTCAAGTGGCTCAGCTTTGTCTCCAGCCACATTATCCACCACGTACACAATTTTCCATCCCATTCCACCATATTCGTTCAACCAGTTGTGTGCGGTTTCGAGAAACAAGCCTGCCCCAGAACGACCCGTGGCTTTTGTGACGTCAATGGTACACCTCGGAGGTCTATTAGCTTCCAGATCTATCTCCCTCTCTCTCTCTCTCTCTCTCTCTCTCTCTCTCTCTCTCTCTCTCTCTCTCTCTCTCTCTCTCTCTCTCTCTCTCTACCCATTATTCCTTTATCCAGGATTTTTTTTTTTTTTTAATCAAAATGGAACAATCGTAGCTTGTTGCTTGATAATTGATAAAGTGTAAAAAAACCTTGATAAATAAAGGCATTAATTGCACATAGATTCATCTATAAATTCAATAAATCTTTTATTGTTTAATAAATTCACTGTGAAAGGCGACAACGCGATATCATTATTTGAAATTCAGCTTGACTAAACTTTCGACCTCAAAATCTCGATGATACAACTTTTTAAATATTTACTGCAATTTAATTTTATTCTTTTTGCAACCATTTACCTTTCGAAATATTGTTTTCCCATAAAGAATCATAAATCATTAATATGTTTATAACTACTAAATTATTTATTGACATTTTTGAGAATTGTTAGGTTATTATTATTTTATCGAGAAATTGTAATTTCGCTATTCAAATTTTATTAATTTTGGTGATTTTTTTTTATGTCTATCTAGTAATTCCCTAAAAAAACAAACTCACCGAAAAGCCCTTGTTTTTAAGCATCCGAAATTGAGGTCTCTCGAATCTGAGTCAGACTCCTTTAAAACGGCCTCGTTCGAAGGTTCGAATTAATTAGCCCGTGTCAGCCCAGACGTTGGATGATCAAAGTCTGGACTTGAGATTATGGCTTTTGGTAGAATATTACGCTGGAATTTCGGCTGGTAAGATTTTTAGATTATTTCCCCGGAAAACTTTCCAGACGAACTCGCCAAAGTCTCATTAAAGTTCCGAGTAGCTAGACATCTCAATAATCGTAGAGTCAGGAATGTCACTGGATCAGTCTTCGGGCAAGTAATAATCGTTGCATGACATAATGTTCGAAATGAGGCATTCAAAAAATAAGCTGCAATAATATGTATTTTTATTATTAAAATTCAATTATAATTATACATGGCTTTTTTTATTAAAAAAACAATAAACATATATTATTTATATATGAATAGACACTTTAAACAGGATTGTTTTTTCTCGGAACTGTCGATCGAAAAAACGAATGAAATAAATATATTATTATTTATTTAAACAATTATCCATTAGGAAAACATCTCTTTTCTACAGATATAGTTAATTAATAAATAATATTTACTTCAATAAATACTAAATCATTGCTTACGAATAATGATTAAAAGTCCATTTTTTATATTAATTAAATAAATAAATATCGAACAAGCGTTTTTTGCTTTTTCAAAACTGGATAATAAATTCCAACGAAAATTGAATAAATTTCAAATCGTAATTGACTGAATACATGTTCTTTTCATCAAGTATGGCTCTGATTAAATTTAACATTATTGACTTTTGATGTACAATACCAAAAAAAAAAAAACAAAACTCACTACCCTGTGGCAGAATTCCCCAGACTATGCGTGGCCGGGTTACGTAAATTATTCTTAGAATTTCCGTTGTGAATGAGATCGGAATCCCGACAGGATTCGAACGTTGTTCAACGTAAATGCATTCCCTCGTTTATCATTGTACCCACGCCTTATCGCGTATTCTTTCATTCTTTGAGAAATCCCAGTTGAATTCAATCGTGAATCGCTCGGGTACGAAAAAAAAATCTTATATCGACGAACATCGCTTTCATATCCGTTGAAGTTGAGCTTGTCGCTTTATTTCAATATCGACTGCTGTTCTTATTGTTTGATCACGAATGGAAGATACGTACAGCTTTTTCAAAATTATCAGCTGTATTCTGTATCGAAAATAATAGAATTTTCAATACATTAAAATTTAGTCGATCCATCGATTAAATTTAAAAAATCATCGAAAATCAGTAAACATTCAAATATTTTTTATATAACGATTCTGTATTTAAAAAATTACCGATTAAATAAAATTCATAGTGTAAACTCGAAAAAAAAGACGAGTTCCAGAAAAAGCCTGAGTCGATAAGGTATGATTAATAAGAAACCAAGCCAACAAAAAAATTTCGTTTAAAAAAATGTTTTCTCTACGAAGCATCTTAGTAAAAACGTTCCTCTACCCAATGGCGTCAAAATCCACCTTCCAATAATTTTCACACAAAGATATCAGTCGTACACGCTTTTGCCGGAGTGTAAAATTCAGCAAATAATCCGATAAGAAAAATATATATAAAAAAGAAGAAATATAAATAGACTATTTTAATATATCCATAAATGTAATTTCTATGTTTTAATATGGTTTATATCAATAAGTTGTAAAATTAAATTACACGCTCAATTTCCATCAATAAATATTTATGCTTGCGAGATACACAAAATTGATACGATATTATTATGTAATTTATTTGATTTCGTGTATTAATCGAGTTTCTCGTGTTCGTCAATAGGGATAATTTATGGAATGGACGCGTGGTCCAAATTTGCACCAAATGTTGCATGTATCGTTAGGGGTGTCGGATGGTGGGGTCGGTTATGGCGTGGGCGTTGTATTTGTGTTCGAGTCACGTGGGCGTTTAGTCTGTTGCGTGGGCCGCGTTGCTCGGTTGCGATATTCCACCCCCGAAACCTCTTCTCTCTTCTCTCTCTCCTTTTTCGTTCACTCTCATCCCCTCTCCTCCCTCCCTCCATCCCTCTGCCTCTCCCTCTCTTTTTCTCTCTCTCTCTCTGATCTTTTGTCTCCACTCTTCCGTGGTGGAGGATGCGAAATATTTTTGACCCGATCATGCGAAAAAACTCGACGTAACTATGGACACGAAAATGATTTTTCCACCGTACCAAGTTCCATTCCAGTTTTCCGTACGAAACGTTCGCACTTGTCTATTTTTTATTCCGTGCACGTTTTTTTTTCTTTACTTCTTATACGAATAATTGAAAAATGGAACATTGAAAATTGCACGATCAGAGAAAAGTGATCGTCGATGTTTTCAAACGTAAAAAATTAAAAAATTCAAACAAACAAACCCAAACAAGTATCGTGAGAGTTTCGAAATTTGGCAAAATTTGATATTTTTCAAAACTGCGAATTTTACTTTCAAAGATGCGTATGCGAAAAGTTTTTTTTGTTATTTTTAAAAGTGAAAGTGGTACTTTTGATCAGAAGACGGTTTTAATTTTGGCAATAATTGAATTTTTAAAAAGTTTGTTGAATTGTAAAAAGCACTTTCAATGATACGTATGCCAAATATTATTTAATTATTCTTCGACCTCCGGAATTTTCGGTAAATATTCGGATGTGCAATTTCCGCTAAAAATCGGGGAACCAAACAAGCGAACCCAAACAAACCCAAAAGAACCAAAAAAATTGGCTTGATTCTGACAGGTATTACATTTCCGAATATTTACCGAATTTTCGACACGAATCAATGAATATCGAGGGGTGAAACTTTCTCTGCAAAAAAATATATACATATTTTTCAAATTCATAGAAATTCGGTAAAAACGTTAATTTTCGATAAAATTTGGGTATAAAAGCTATAGGTAGGTTGTGAAATCTTCATATCTTCGAGATTCTCCAGAGATTGTGATCGCGACGAATAACGCTGCGTAATAAAGTTCCACCCTCCGCGCAACCTGCCAGGTTTCATCTCGTTCTTTTTTTTTCTCTTTTACTTCATCCCACGTTCCGACGATTTTTCTGAACCCTGACGACGAGATTCCCCCGCTCTCGATGCGAGAAGGGGTTTTCAAAGGTGGGGATGAACACCCCTATCCGGGTGGGGTTGGTGATCGACCGTGTAGCCAACGTCGCAGCTTTCCGCCTTGAATGTCTTTCGCGACCCGACACGATCATTCCTACCCGGATCCTCGTACTGGCAAGATCGCGAAAGCAAGTCCTTTACTCGTAGAGCTCGAGCAACGTTTATTTTTTTCATCCCTCGAGATAAGAAATTTAAGAAAACAAATTATCGAGTCGTTATTCTTGTCAACGAGGGACTTCGCCTTTTGCCACAAACACGAGCAAAGGTGAAACGATTTTTCTTTTTTTTTGTATTCCTGCATTTCAAAAAAAAACAAATCGAACTTTCCGAAATTTTCATATCGTTTCGTCACGAAGCGTCTTTCGACATTTACGAGCCAAACAAATTTTTTAGCGATTTTATTTGTCTTTTTTTATACTAATTGTGTATATTTATTGTGTAGTATTAATTAGTAGTATTTTAATTATTTTAATTATCTTTTATTTATTTATATTCTTTATTATTCTGTTTATATTGTTATTAATTAGTAACATTATTTTAATACTGTTTCAATTTTCGTAATCGTATTATCCTGAGAAAACAAAAAGTTGGATAGTTTCAATGTAAAATGTACTATTTAGATATATCGTGTACAAAATATAATGGATATTGGAAAATGTCGAAGGAACTCCAAGACACGTAAAATTAATTGCTTATTTTGAATCGAATAATTCAGTCGAATAGTTGTTCAATATTAGTATATATTATTTGAAGGAAGATCAATTAATAAATAAAAAATAAGCTGATTGTTATTATCCATTTTTCATAATTATCCATAAAATCCATATTAATCTTCATTACCAATTTCGTTTTAATTATTTAAAATTTATTTCATATTAATTAAATTGATATGATTTTTGAATATTAATTATAAAATAATTTATTCAGGTCTTGTCCAATATTTATTAGTTTACGTTAATCAAAGTAATCCATTTTAATCCATTTTTCTATTAACTATTTACTTCCCAACTTTTATTACTTACTAATAATTCATTTAATCATGTACATTTATTAAACATTTTATTCGAAGTAATGAACTTGTCATTTTATTAGTATTGCCGTTGAATACTAATTCAACATTAATTGTCTATTCATCCGAACGTACAAGAAAATGAAGAAAAAAAAACTTTTCGATGATAGAAGTAAAATTAAAAAATTCATATGGGCTGTGGAATGAAATATCGAAAGGTGGCTTGAATGCAGGGTTGGAATGGGGCCACCGCAACAAGTGTCCTATTTTGAAAACTTGGCGTTATCCCGCAAGAACCCGAGTATTTTCTGCGCGAACGTAACTTAAAAAAATAAAATTAAAATAATAAATAAAAATAATGGAAATTAAAAAAAAGAAATTATCATTCGAATTTCAAAAAAATTCTTGCTCGCTAAGATTTACGATTTCCTTTAAAAAAAAAAAGCATTTCTTTTCGAACATAAGATAAAACGAGAAAAATTAACAAAAAAAAAAAAAAAACAAAAAATGAATTAATTAAAAATTAGGAAAATCGATTGTTTTATCACTGTTGTTTTTGATGACGTTTCTTCAAGGATATAAATATTATCGGAGACTATAGGAAACCGAATTCGTGTATTGACGTATCGAATAAAACGGGTTTCAGATGTTCACTGATTGTTCGTGGGTTTTGCTGTTCGGTGTTTTCGTCGTGATGGCCGAATCACTGACGACGGGTCTGATGAATGATGTTTCGAAAGCCGACCAGGCAATGAGACCAAAAGGTACCGGAAATCATAACTCTCGACTCGGCAGCGTTGTAAAAAAAAAAAAAGAAAAATAAAACATTTTTGTTACTTTTTCAAAAATTACTTTTGCCTTCGTCACAGCTCAACGAGTGAAGCGAGTTCAGGAACTCTTGATGTTCGGTAATCAGCAAAACCGCAGGGCGGACAATATAGCAGCTGCGGCCGCGAGCGGAAACACGTACACACCCAACGCTGAAAAACGTAAGAGATCGATCTCAAAAGTACTTCGAAAAATGAAAAAAAAATATATATATATAAATAAATAAATAAATAAATAAACAAATAAAATCTTTTTTTTTACAAAATCAGGACACGCTGGAAATATTCTCGACACGATTCCTGCAGGAACACTTGGTACTTCCGGTCTCGAAGACGTTAAGGCCGCTCTTGCCGCGGATGAAGGTTTTGGTCATTCGAAACAGCCGAGCGACTCCATGTACGACAGGGACGAAACTTACGGGTGAGTTTCTCACTTTTTATAATTACTTTTAAAAAAAAAAAATTCTTGCTCGAAGTAGAAACGTAAATTACTTTTATGTTTCTACTTCTTTTCCTTATTTTGATTTGTCTTTTTTGAAATTCTTTTTTTTATGAATTATTTTATTCATAAATTAGTATCTATCGTGATAATGACGATGTAGATAATAATATTAAAAGCAGTACTGAAATAATTAATAAATTGAAATAATATGACTAAACCACAAATATATTGTATAAAAAACAATATTTCATTGATGAAATAATAATAAAAACAACAACAACAATAGTTACAATATTTTTTTATTTAAATAATAATATTATATTATTATTATTATTATTATTATCATATATATAATAAATTAAGTATATAAATATTATATTTGTATAATATTGTAGTAAAAGTATTAATATCACAATTATTATTATGATAATAATAATTGTAATAATTTTCTAATTTCCGATGCAGTAAATAAAAATTCAAAAAATCAAAAAACCGATTAAAATGATAGTAAACAAAATGTTGGATTGCTTATTCCACCCGTTATTTGTTGGGAAGTTGATGTAAAATGCGAAGATAATAAGATGTGAAAAAAAGGGAAGGAGACGTCGAAAAAAAAAAATGTTTTTGACGTTTTCGCAGATACGGAAAGATTTTGTCGAACGATCTGTTGCCGAGAAACTGGAACGTACCGGTGTACGATCCGTACACCGTGAACGAGGAAGATCGTCGTAAGCGCTCGGAAAAATCGGTTATTACTCAATCCACCGCGACGACGACGTCGTCACCGTCCTCCTCTTCGACACCGACGTCCTCTTCGGCTGCACCGGAACCCGTTGCTCAAGCCAAACGAAGGTCAGTCTGCCATTTTTTGAAAAATAAATGAAAAAAAAAAAAAAAAAAAAAAAAAACATTTTCGAAAAATCGGTAGTCCCATTCGAGTAGAATTTAGAAAAGCTGGGGCTGAACTAATCTGAAATAAAAAATCGGTATTGAATATTGGGAAATTTGAAAAAAAAAGAGAATATTTCTGTTTTTTTGAAAATTTAAGGAAAATAATTATAATTTTTTTTAGTATCAGGAAAAGAGAAAGAAAATAAAATTCCTCAAAATTTTGAGAAAAGCAGTGAAACTCTGCTCCAAATTTTGAGGAATTTTATCTTCTTTCCCTTTTCCTGATACTAAAAAAAAATTATTTATAATTATTCCCCTTAAATTTTCAAAAAACAGAAATATTCTCTTTTTTTTATTCAATTTTCCCAATATTCAACGCCGATTTTTTATTTTGAGGAATTTTATTTTCAAAGTTTACGATTTTTTTTCTCATTTTTTTTAATTCGGAAAAAAAGGAATTTTGCTTTTGATTCTTAATTTATCGAGATATGGACGAGAATTCGAACGGGAAAGCTGAGAAGGGAATAGTAAAATAATGTTGGGATTTCGTGTACCGAGCCCACCTGTGGAACCCGGGAATCCGAAACGACGAGCATCGATCTGTTTTTCCACAGCCCTCCCTTTCACTTTTCTCGCCCAGCATCCTTCCAATCCATTCTTGTCTTCTCCCGTCTCGTCACACTTTCCCGTCCCGTACTTACAGTATACCTATTATTTTTGATTATTTTTTTATTATTTCAACGTCTCGCTAATAAAAGCAATTGAGCGAAGGGCGTTGTCCCTTATCGTCACGATATTACTTCGTACTGTAATTCGTCGATGTGCAGCTGTGAACGTAATGGATGGCTTAGAAAAGAGGGGGGGGGGGGGGGAGGGCCGCAAGAACGAAACCGATCAGTAAGTGGTAACGGCGTTTGTCTGATCAGACATCGATTATTACTCCGGCTGTTTTACCGAACCAAAATCGTTAATCGTCATTGTTTTTAATGTGGCTTATCGAAATATCGTCACGTTTCGAAATAAATCGTATTATTTCCACTTAAAGTAATTTCATTCAAGATGCGTCAAAAAATAGTTATTTACAAAAAAAAAAAGTAAAATAAAAATATTGTCTGACTGTCTACATAGAATCGATAAATTTTCAAATTTACGTAGCAATAAAAGCTGGATAATAATTTATCGGTTTTGATATTACATACTTTAACTTTTCCCATATTTCTTGATAAATTGATAAATTGCTGAATCATAAAATTTATATACCGAAAAACAGTTTTCTTTGTTAACATTATAAAAAACTTCGTTGTTGTGTATTACGAAGTGACATTAGGTGTACAAGTATTTTATAAAGTACGTGGAAAAAAAAAATAACAGTGCAAAAAATATAAAACCATAAATATTGATCGTAATCATAAGTTTACTTCCATAGCCGATAATTTCTTTACCAAACGTCAAGCCTTCGCTTTCAATTTTGAGTTGCTTCGCGTCTCGAACGATAACTCGAAATTCTAAACACATCAGCTTCTCTTACTTGTCAGAAAGTCTTGAAGGGTGACTTTTTTAATATTTCCATCAACGTCTGTTAGCGGTAAGTAGTAGGGGAGAAGAAAAATCTTGAACGTCACGGTAAAGTAAATTCGGCGTGAAGAGCTTCGTATAACTATGTACGGGAATACACATTGAGAGTTTCATGGAACGAGGGTTTCGTGTATGCCTCAAGGGAATGGGGATCGTTCGATACTCGTGACGCAAGAGGAAAGCTTCGAGCTAGTGCAGAAGGGAGGTGGTTCGATCCCGTACAGATGGAGGAAAAGCTGAATGAAGCAGCTAACCGGGAAAGTGGGTCAACGACGGGGTCAATTTGAAAACCCCCTGCCACCCTCTTCCAACCCCTCTTTCTCTCCACCTTTCCTTCAAGCCCCTTATCAACCCCTCCGGATTCATCTCCCACCCCTTAAACTCCCCATTATTCCTGGAATTCTCGGATAAAACGGGAGGAGAGGGAAAGAGGGAATTCAACAACGCCCACGCTCGAACAGGAGCACAACTTCCGATGCGCAATTATATATACATGTACAATGGATCGAATCTCGTATACGCCTCGAAGATTGGCAACAATATGAACCAGCTAAACAAATTTTATACAATTCTCAAAGTGGGACGATTTGAAAATTGAGGCTTTTGGAAATTTCATTTTAAGAATCGTTGCGATTAATTTTTTTACATGAATATTCATATATTCTATTTATTCCCGCGACTCTTTTGTGGGCTTTTACGTTTCGCTCTTTTTATTTATTTTTTAATGTTTTTTGTATCGCTTTTCCTCCATTTTTGTGGTTTTAGAATTTTTTCTTTAATCAAATCTCAGCCTAGTTGGCTGAGATTTGACAAAGCTTTTCACGTTACTGTGTTTCAATAATTTAAAATAAAGTTCTGAGAAAACCGTTTGACTAGCAATTCTGTCGTTATCAGAATCGTTATATTTTTCATGGAAAAAAAGATTCCTGGATTCCTACATCATTTATTGGACCATCCTCTTTAATTCGAATCGTCCTTAGGGCCTACCGATTTTTCGAAACGTTCGCATTACCCCCCTTAAATATGCTGTAATATTTAGGCTGCGAGTTTTATTTTCGAAATGTACTCAAGCACGTGAATTTACAAAGGCTTAAAAAAAATTCTTCAAGTTTCTGTATATATCGAAAAAAAATTCTATCTAAAAAGCGTGAGAACGTGAAAATGAGAAAACAAAGTTGGCAGCTTTATATAGTTTCTTGATAATATCGGGGATTCAATTTTTTCTGGTAAACTTTTTGAGGAATATGGAATCTTGTTTTTTTCTAATTAGCAAGTAGGTCATAAATATTAATATAGAGTGATATCGCGAACTTGCGATCAGACGTATCAATTTCCTCGGTACAACATTCCTCATCAAAACTTTCTGAAAATTAATCGTACAGCGAAGCGAAAGTTTAATTTATTTTCTTCCACTTTTCTTCAGCATTCCAGTTTACCAAGAGCCCAGGTACAAGCGAGGACTCGACCGCGACGAGTTTTTGACACTTCTTTCGCTCTGGGAAAATTCACCGCGCAACCGGTAATTATTTGAGACGCTTTTATCCGGTTGGACTTTGAACGAAGATTGTGCTTGATAATTCGTGCCTAGTTTTACAATTTTAATTCGTCGAGGCCATCAATCTTACTTGACCCGCGTCAATTACGAGCGAGATTACAATTTATTCGATTTAATCGTATAATCTTGTTATCCGGTCGGATTCGTCTCAATTATCAAAGTTTCTCGGAATCGTGACGTCAACGGGGTTCATTTTTATTCTCGAATTTTGTCCACTTGGCGCACTCACGTGTGCATGTTTTTTTTATTTTTTATTCAGAAACTGGCGCAATTACGAGAACCCCGAGTACGAGAACGTGGAGGACGACAACGGAGTCATGGGTTTGGATGATGAGGATCCAAGAAACGGTCAGTGCCAACCCAAACAAACCCACGCGTTAAAATTTATTTCAGTATTTTAATTAGCGTTGTCCTCCATTGCGAAATATGTCCTTGTAGATTTTAACATGATTTTCTCTCGACGTTTATGACCTTTTACACGTTTAATTATTTTAGTAAATTTGTCCTTCGTCATTACTTTTATTTCTGCTGCTTTTATCTCCATATGAAGATTCGCATAATTATTTAATAGTTTTTTTTAAATATTTATTATTACTATTGTTTAACTGGTTTTTTGCTTTCATAAGTTTTATAAATTAATTTCCGTTTTTATATTTTGTATTTCATTATCATTTTCAATTTTATCATAGTTTATAATGTTATGTTTTTATTATAACTTCATTATAACAAATCATTTTTTGCCGCGTTACAATTTTTTGAGTCATTTCAAATCTTTGCGTCTTATTCACTGCCATATGAATTCTTTATCTTTTTATCTTCTTTAAACTCAGATTGTAATATCTTTTTAGATACTTCCTTCACACGCTTTTTCGTGCTTCTATTCATCGTGTCATTAGTATTTATTTCATCATCAGTATCATTACGGATATGATAAATCAGTAATATTCCGATTCGATTTCAAGCCTTCCATTTGTGACTCGAATTAACAGATCCGGCTTGGATGGCCATCGAGCCACCTCGTCACTTCAGCAACGCACTTCAAGGACCCCAGGCTGTGTCGCCTTTCGATATTGGCATTCCTCGAACTCATCCGGTAAATTCGTACGATCAGTACGAGAACCAATACGCTGCGCCTTACGAGACAACACAATACGCTGGCTCGCAGTACGCTCCTCTCTATCCGTCTCAATCGTATTATCCACCGGAAAAGAGATTCCTCGTGGCTCGAAAACGCTCGCAGGTTCGTCAATGTCGAATTTTATCGACTTTCCAAAAACGGAGGGAAATACGACAAATATCGTTTCATCTTGGCCATCTCGAATTCCAATTGGCCCATTTGGAAATCATCTCGTCCTCTTTGATACTCGTTTTGGTTAATTGGAACTCATTTTCGCCAATCAAGTTTCACGGTTTCCCTTCAACTGAAAAACATAAAAAATAATTTGTTTTTAACGAAAAAGCAAATTTTCTTTTTGCGATATTCCATGGTTACGAGAATCACTCGATTTCTTTTTGGAAAAATGAAAAATGAGAAAACCAGAAAAAAAAACAAAAGTATTCTCGTAGCAAACTTCAAACGAACAAACTTCAATATCCGGAATATTCGACAGGGGGAAAAAAATACAACCCCGTTGCTGATGGGTTCGTCAAATAACGAGAAAAATAATCGTTTTTCTTGTTCTAACAGGCTTACGATTCTTACAACGGACGCGGCGATTTGGCCAGTCTTTCACGGCTGATGGGATCGCAGCCTCAGGTCTACCCGAACTATCCACACCGTCTTATCTACTAGGCTGCTCACGAACAAATGTAGAATACAAAGAAGATCGAAGGTCCGACGAAGAGTGAAAATGGAATGAGGAGGCAAGAGGAACAGGCAAACAGGGACACGGAGAGATCGCGAGATAAAAAAAGAATACTAGATCGAGGCGCTTTTTGTTTTCATTTCATTCGAGAAACGAAGCGTACCGTATCATCGACGACTGTTTTTATTCTTTTTTCATCTGTTAATTTCTCTCGTCGGTAAAATCGTACTATCGCCTGATGAACGGGTTCATCGCGTGTACATCGAAGTTTGCGAGCTCGTCTAAATTGCCGCTTCGTTCACAACAATATTCTACTATGAAAACACAACACACGCGTGAAGAAGCACTCTCGACTGTCGATTGACGAAAAAACTGTATAGTCAACGATGCGGGATTTCAGGAGCTAACAATTTTCGCAGTTAAGAGCTTCTCGATTTTCTCTCTCCAAAAAAAAAAACGAAAAAAAACTCGCGCAAGTATTCGCCGTTCGATCGACAAAGAAAATTGCATTCGTGTAAAGTTCCTCATCGTTTTTATTCCTTGAAACATACATATATAGTATATGTATATGTGTATATATAATATATATTTTTTCTTAAAATTATCTCGAAGGAAAGCGAGGCTGCGTGAAAATAAAATGATTCCTCGAGATGGAAAAATTGGGAACGAACGATGTATGTGTGTCAATTTGTTTTTTTTTTTTTTTTTGAATATCAGGTATGTCGAAATATTTCAAGTCTCTCGAGGTATATATACATTTTTTAGATAATATTCAGACACTGACCGAATATTAAAATAATATTCAGACGCAACCGAATCTACTTGTTGCTTTTACGAAACGCTTCTCGATCTAACGGATTAGTTCTTACAAACGGGAGTAGAAACGTTCGAGGTATTTTATCCCACGTTCGCCATCCTTCACACTCGAAAAACGCTGTAACCAATCGATAATACTTTTATCGTACGATACAGCTTGTGGAGAAAGGATTGCGACATATTACGATTTTTTGATATGTTTAAATGACAGATGCAATCCTAAAGAGAAGCTTGTCAATTTTGTCGGTTCAATCGTTTTGAATTATCGTGTTTCGCTGATTACTTAAAGAATTTTTGGGCCAGTCAAAAGATTGCCCAAAAAATAAATAAGCTATAGATTTTTATATTTATCATACCTTTATTCCATGTACACCCTTTACGGGTTTTACGTTTCCTTCTTTTTTTCCGGCAGTCTCAACCAACTTAAGCTATAACAGGCTTTTCCAATCTACCGGCATTGGTACTATACATTTTTATAAATGTACATAAAAATATATAGTTCATTTATTAAACGATGAACATTTACCTTTGCAGTATCGCATTGTCGTTTTGACAAAAGAATAAACAGCTAATCGTAGTTATGTCCAAAAACAAAAAAAAAGAATTTATAGCGATGGTTGGAAAATGTGGGTTGAAATGCCTCTTAGGTGGAGGCGATTAAAGAATTCGTGGAGTGAGAAAAAGGACGCAACGCGAGCGGCGGTCCTCGTCAATTACTCGCGCACGCGTTTTTTAACTGTTGTGATCGAATTATAACTGTGCGGGCCATTTATTAACGCATCACTCAAGTTCGAGGATTTTCCCTTAATTTTATGTTAACTACGCAAAAGTTTTCGCCAGTGATAACTGCAGTCATAAAGAGGAGGAAGATCACAGAAAGAAAACGCTGAAAATTAATGAAACAGAAAAGACAATGTTCGTTTCACACCGAGGAAACATTTGCGTTTTTTTCGTGCCAGGTCTTTGATCGACCTAAGATCAACACCGTTACTTTTAGTGATTTTTACTAAAAACGAACAATGTGAAAACAGAAAAAAGCTTCCACGAATTCTCCACGGAGTCTACCGTAAAGCATCTTGTTTTAAATTTTGCAAATATTATCCAGCAGTGTCTAAGTATATTTGTGCTAAAAAAGAAAAGGAGAAAAGAATAGTAGAGAGACGGTGAATGATGATGTAACGAATGGGAGGGCTAAGCAGGGATCGAATCAAACAAATGGGTGTGCAACCTTCGTAAATATTTTCTCGCATGTACAAGGTTGAAAGAGAGAAAAAAACAATGTGATGCGAAGCTACGTCGATTAATTGTTTCTCTTTGCGTTCTTGTGACGACGAATATTTTTTTGGTGAAGTTACCCATATTTTTCTAAGGAACATTCAAGCAAAGATGAAAATAAATGAGATACGTATCGTAGTCAAACTCGATCGAATAATCCTATCTTTCTTTTACGATAAACATGTAATATACAAATGGTGTAGTAATCTGGCCTCGATGTGAATGTCATTGACTCGTAACATATCAGCGAAGAATACAACCGAACTGATAATTGTTTTGCCTTCTCGAAAGAAAACAAAAAAAAATAATAATAATCTATTCCATGTGGCTTCGAAGTATTTTGCAGATTATACTCGACTGATAAACGAAACGATATAGACGTCATCACTTCGGCGGCGGAAATATATAACCGAGTTATATTACTTGAAACATTTGCTTTTTCTTCTTTACGTTTTCCCTGGCTACAGCCGATATTCACACGTGTCAAAATTTATCTTGTCGTCTCTCTTCATTGAAACTCAATTATTGCATCGTCGATTTCACTCAAAATGGTAGGCGCCCATTGCCAACGTCATTCTTCCCAGCATTTTCCCAACAGTTTACGAAATTGTTGATGTAAAAATAACAGCCGAGCGATTTACGTGTGTTTTCGAACTGCCAAAAAGCTCGTACAGAATTACGGCTTCGACTTCCTGTCCGACTCCATTTTCCGATTACGCGCATGTGCCACATTCCACTCCCGATAACAGCTGACTTCATCGAAAGATCTGCCGCGGTACTTTCAAACAGGAATTGAGATTCGAGGTTACAAAAATTCACGTCGTTTTTTGGCGACCATTTTGACGAATGACTGAAAAACGGGAAGAGCGGAGGGTAGTCACGATCGATCCTCAGGAATGGAAATTCTTAACAAGATCGCAGCTGAACAAAAAACTTCTTCTCGCGTGCACGTTTCGAGACGCGAGCACGGCGGAGCGGACGATTGTTCATGGGGCTGACGTTAATTGTCGAAGATCGGATTTTATGACCCCTCTGCACATCGCGGCCGAGCACGACGATGTCGAACTCACCCGCACTCTTTGCAAGTCTCGCGACGTTAATCTCGAAGCGAAAACTATGCACGGTAATTTTGACAGAAAATAAGGATGAACCTTTTACGCGTCATATTCTACAATGCTCAAATTTCAACATTGTTTTTTCATTTAAACTTTCTCAAGGTTTAACCCCGATGCATACCGCAGCCCTGCTCGGTCACACGAGAGTCATGAGAGACTTGTTGAAAATAGGCGCGATGTCATCCTGCACGGACAATCTGCAACGCACGCCCCTTCATTACGCTGCACTCCATTCGAATCTCGAGTGCGCTCGATATCTCGTTAAAACCGGCTCGAAGATTCACGTCTACGACGTCTTTCAAGAAACTCCACTGCACATAAGCATTCTGAAAACGAAAAATTTGCCGATGACTAAATTTTTCTTGGCTCATCGAGTCAGGTTGTACTAATCGATGAGAAATTACGTAATTGCGTTCGAACTTAGATTCGTTTTGGCTGAAGTTTTAAGTTCGGCATGATAGGACCCCTTAAGAGGAATTTCTCAATCTGTGAAACGGGTCATCCTCTGTCTCGCACTCACTCGTGGCTAGGTTGTAGAGTTTCGCAGCTTTCAAGAGATTTCTTTTTTGCAGACGATCGCCGTTCACGTCCAGAGACGCGCAGTGCCTTTTGTTCCAGACGGTGCTCGGTGCTCGCGATCGATACGATATCGAAACGATCGATCTGATTCTTCACTACGGCGGGAGGAACATTGTGAACGCGTTCGATCCGATTGGGAGACGAACGCCTCTACACGTGGTGGCGATGACAGGATATTACGAGTTAGCCGAGTGCGCCCTGACAATTCTTCGTATCCAGAACAGCGTAAAGACACTTTTCCATAAAAGCCTCAACATTACAGATTTCTCATCGACCGTGGAGCAGATTTGGGGGCGAAAAATCGGGCCAAACAGACGCCGATGCAGACAGCCTTAAATTGCAAAAATCTCAACGTGGTTCGTCTCATTCAAGATAGATCGAGAGTGATGGGGGACGGGTAGAAAGGGGAAGCCTTTGGACCAATTTTATTCGATGGATTTTAACCCCCATAAAATGTAAATGACGAGCATTCGATTTATTTGCCATGGTTTCCATGTTTGCATTTTTGGAACGCAATGAATGTTTTAATTCTTCTTTTTTATAATATAATCAAGTGATATTTCACAGCCTCCATCAGGCAAAAGGCGATTTACAAAAAGACGCTTTCATTACATGCTAAAAATGCAAACTTCAATGTCAAATTTGCAATATCCTTTTACAACCCAAAAGTCGCGAGCTTCACTTTGAGTTGCCCAAGAAAAAGAAACAACGAGACATTCCGAATGATCAATTTTAGAGTAGAGTATCCTTCCGAATAAATACATAAATGTTAAATTATAAATTTGAATAATGGCAGGCCAAAAATAAAACAGACACCTCAATCGTTTTTTCTTCTCGTCGTATTCAAAATTTTCGTTCGCTTTACGAGTATGCAAATTCGTTCGGGGCGAAAAGTACGAAAATATGAAATTTGTACAATCGGCGAAGAATGTATAAAGTTACGATTATTTGTATTTATCGTGCCTGTAATCTCTCTTTTTTCTGTAACGTTCCTCGGAACGTTCGCTTGATCTTTTGACCCTCTGCCTTGGACGTTCGGATCTCTCGCTACGGCTGTCGTGATGATCTCTTCGTTTCTCCTCTTCTCGTTTTTTACCACGGCGATCAGACGACTTTTCATCGTTGCGCCGATCTCCGCTCCGACTGCGACTCTTCCGTCGCGATTTCACCTCGGAACGATTATTTTGATTATCCCTCGTTCGATCTCTTCGCTTCTCGGTGTTTCTGTGATCGTTCTCGTGTTTCCTGTCGTTTTCCCGACGTGACTTCACCTCCTTCCGTTTCTCGTGTATCTGCGACCTTTGTCGATCGTCTCGACTCTTCTCCTTGTCTGTTCCTTCATGCTTCATCTCGCGATGACCGTTAGAATTTCTTTTTCGATCTTCCCCACCCTCCTGCCTCGACGATTTCTTCACGTCCGGACGTTTCTCATCGTTGTATGTTATTCCCTTGCCTTTGCCGCGCCAACGCATTTTCGATACCGATTGCGAGAAGTCAACGTGTATACGACGATCGTCGATCAGAACGTTGTCCATTTTGAAGTAAGCTTCCTCGCAACTCTTGCGATCGGCGAACTCAATGAACGCGTACTGAAGCGAATCACCGGTCTGACGATCTCTTATCACTTCGCACCTGAAAGAAATAAATTTCTCTTTAATTTGTACATTTCTTGGCTTCTTTATTTAAAACATTTTTCCAAACTTCATTTTTTGTACAGTTCATTAATCAACTTTGTCTGAACAAAGAAAAATTATTCATTGCTGTGGCAAGATTTCTCTTTATGACCTTTTCGCATTTCTTTACTCATGTAATATATTTTGTACAATGCATTGAAATGCAAGATTGAATATAAAAACTTGGTGATTTATTTGCAATACTTTCATCAACCGAATACGAATATCAGTGCGAATCTCATTTTCCAGAACTTACCCCACAATTTTGCCAAACCGACTGAAAATAATCTCAAGATCGTCATCGTTAGTGACAGGATTGAGTTTGCAGACGAATAGAACATTTTCGGGCGGTGCCATCTCAGCGTCCGGTATATCACCCACAATTTCCAATATAGTGGCGCGAGCTTTAGCCTCCTTTTCCTTCTGCATTTCCGTGATTTGCTCCATGGTCATGCCGGCGGTGTCGTCTATCGCCTCGTCCGCTCCTATACGGTCGCTCTAAAAACGTTGCGGTAACAACTGTCGTTAGGCGAATCCTTAAGGATAATGTTGCTTGCAGAAACCGGCTGTGCGATAATAACGAATACGAGTGAGCTGAAAACGTTGGTACGTGTAAAATCGCGCTTTCCACCTCCTTGCCGTCAAGACACGAAGGGGCAAGTGGGGCTTAATTACCATGAGAGCTTCCCTGGTTGGTTCCGGACTGCGGTCCGGAATAACGAGCGTTTTCGGATCATCGTAAGGATCTTCGAGTATGATGGTGTGTGATATTCTTATGTCTTGATAGGGTCTGTGATCATTATCACAGATGGCTTCGTTAAACTTTAAAATAACATCCAGGCCTTCGGCTATTTCTCCGAACACACAATGTTCCCCGTCCAAGGATTGCAAGTCTCTGTCCAGGGTTATAAAGAATTGTGAGCCCAGCATGTTGTTGCCGCAATTCACCATTGACAACAGTCCCACTTTGTCGTGCTTTAGACGCGGCATTTGTTCAGCCTCGTAGTAGCGTGCCTCTTTGCCCAATAAATTGCCATAAATACTCTCGCCACCTTTCCCTGTGCCGGTCGGGTCACCCGTCTGGGCTATAAAATTGCTCTGTACCGTGTGAAACAGGTTCCAATTGTAGTACTTGACTTTGCATAGTTTCAGAAAGTTCCGACAAGCTGCGGGGGAAAATGGAAAGGCAAAGTAATATTTGTTAGAGGACTCTATGAGATCGTGTTACACGTGAATAACAAAGATTTTTCTCGGACATTTAACACGTTGTGTACTTACTTTGAGGACGCTGCTCGGTGTAAAGATCGACGGTAAAGTCGCCTATGGTTGTTTCTACGACCACGGACATTGTCGTTTGTTTTCTATTTCCGTAATTTAAGAACGCGTACAATTAACTCGAAAGTGCGTCGACACAACGGAATTTCTTTTTTTTTCAGTGTTCTTTTATATTGACGGGACGCTATCAATTCTCCAATACTTAATTCAATAAGCCCATTGTTGTTTATTTACAAGGCACTGCCAAACGCGTATTTTGCCGTTGCATTAAGTAAGGTTATGTCAACATTGGTCTCGACAACGAAGTCAGTCGTACATCTGACTTCGTTGAACGCGCTAGTTCCATCCATGAAAATAAGGATATAATTTGCCGGCATTCTTTATTTCTAACTCTCACCTGCACGTGGCGCTAGTTGTTCCGTGAGAACATTCTTGTGGAGGCGCGTTTAATAATAAACATGATAGGTATGTTAATGGTGTTTTACGGATATTATCGGATTATATATATGCATACGCGGTTGCATATACATTTATATGTGCGGGATACGAAGCATAAGTACCACAATTAGCGCTGTAGGTGGCGAAGTAGGACAGTAAGAATTCTGGACATTTCGCATAGCGGAAAAACCCTTGTGCTACTCTTGTAGTCGCGACGTGCAGTGGTTGGGGAAAACGTTTCATCACAGTCGATATGCTAGAGAAAATTTTAGCTCCGCATTGTACTTTCTTTGATGAACAGCGGATTTCTTCCTAACCAGCATCGACCAGCAGCCGGTAAGTGAACATAACGACTGAGTCATGAAGAGAACAGAAAAGATACATTTGAGCTTTCTCAAAACTCTGTAGCAGTCGGTAAGGGAACTTAACGATTGAGTCACGAAGAGAACAGAAAAGATGCATTTGGGCGTTCTCAAAACTCGATATAATTATATTTAGATGTTTAGTGTTATATCGCAGGTCCATGTCAATGTATTTTTATACGTTGAAGACAAATCGCCTTGAACTTTCCATTTCTAAGGAAAATGTCAAAAAAACGTATTCTAGATACTTTTTTTGCATTTTCCCAGTCTAATTTTGTACTCTCGACAGAAACTCGGGCATATTCGTAATCAACGGAAAATTTCCGGTCAAATAAACCCTTTTAAGAGGTTAAAAAAGGAGAACAAAATTTCGACTTCCCCCGATCACTTTTCCAGAATCTCAATAATCACGAAATTTCAAAAGGTCGTAGACTGAGCTCCTTATATGTTATGGAGATTCATTGGATGGGTTTGGAAAAGCTTTTTGCCTGACTTAAATAATAGCGTTGGATTCGTATCGATATCTCTCATAGTTTCCCCGAAAAGTCCACTTGAAAAATCGCAAAAAAAGAGGCAAAGGGGTATGTATGGAAAAATTTCCAAAAATCGATGGCCCAACTTTGAAATTCTGTCAAAAATCGAAAAGTCATCGGATTTCAATGATTAAAAAAGCATTTTGAAGAGAAAATCATAATGAAGAGATCGAGCGCAAAGTGGAGTGCTAAATGCCAAAGTTATCCATAATATAGTGAAAAAACTTTTTTTCCCCAAAAATCGAAAAAAATGTTGGATTTCTAATATTTTTTTAATTGATCCATTTCGATGTAACTTTGTCTCCTGAGCACGAATCTACCATTTATTTCCCCCAAAACCCAAAATTTCCATGAAAAAATCGTAAAGGCTTCGAAACCCCTAGGTAAGAGGGTCGAACGTGTTTTGTTCGATTTAGAAATAGTTTTGAACAAGACTTTTGCCTGAGTTAAATAATGGGGTTGAATTCATATCGATATCTCGTATCCCTCCGTATCCGCCTCCCCGGAAATGCTGCTTGAAAAATCGCAAAAAAAGAGGCAAAGGGCTATGTAAGGAAAAATTTGCAACAATCGATCGGACACTCCGTATATCTTATATCAACGATTCGTAAGAAAAAACCGATAACTCGAAGTGTCGCAAGATGGGGCCAACTTAGCGGCGGTCCTCCACAACAGCTGGTGGCTCATCACGCCGCCAGGCGGCAGTTTGAGTCGCGGAAAACTTGTCTTCGAGCCGTCCATAAGAACTGTCCTTCTATATACGTTTGACTTCGTTGCTCTGACCCTTCCAGTATTGCCTTGTATACATCGGCGATATATCGAAACGAGTGAGAGATGACTGCGAAAAAAATGGTATGTACACAAAGAAATAAGGTGCGCCCAATGTATGCAAACACCTCTCGGTAGAGAGATCGGAGAGTCGGGTGTACGCACACGCATCAGGGTTTTGCATGTGCGCAAACATTATACACCCGTGTACGTACGATATCCAGTTAACGAGTATATACGCAACGCTTGATAGGAATTCGCCCGAGGGGTCTCCCCGGACTCGGTTTATATCTCGCGGTAGACTCTCTGGCACCGTGGACGTTGGGAGATATGCTGCAACAGATCACTCCCTTCCCCCTCCCCCCGCCCCTCCCACCTTCTCCCCCTACGCTCCCACTCTCTTTCGCTCTTTCCTTTTCTGTAGAATTCTGGCTATAGGTCGTTCGTGCGCGTACAGTCTTGGCGACCGTTGCGCATCTTCTTCGCTTCGACAACCGGTAGCGATAAATACGTCGCGGAGAATTTTCGAAACCTCGAGTGCGATATACATACGCTCGGAGAAGGACACGATGTACGAAACTCTGTGACATCGAGACTTTTCGTTTTCGTTAATTCTCCGAGAACCGGAGTTTGTGTACAACCGCGTATCAAGAAAAAGAAGCTTTCGAAGAAAACGGGATCTTCGAGCCTGCGCTATATAATGTATGTAAAAAGAATAAATATATATATATATATATATATATATACGAGAAACAAAAAGTCCCCACTGGACACCAACGCTGGACGTTGTGCGTAATCTCGTCAAACGAGTACTACAAAGCCGAGGTGAGAGCGTTCTCCTTGCACGGAGGAGCCTCTCTGACTTTTCTTCTTTCGTCCTCATCGTGTTCCTCTTTTTTCCTCTCTCTCTCTCTCTCTCTCTCTCTCTTTCTGTGCCTCGTGTATTCGTGTGCGTATATCCAAGCCGAGAGAGCTGTAGTCCGGTAGACTTAGTGGCACCTGTGGAGAGTCAAGTCAGGGTAAGTTACAGTCCGGTAGGAAGACTTTGTGCGAGATTCGGGTGAATTTGAACCTAGGTGGGGTAATACGGACCCCTGTTATTCCATGCAATTCGTATTTCTTAAATATTGCCATTAAGGTGTTTCATGTATCGGGAGGGTTTCAATTTTATCGGAGTGGGGTAATATGAACCAATCTCGCTATCGTAACTGCCTCAACGATTGTTTTTCTATATTGTGACGAAAATATCGTTTCCCGGCGCAATGTTTGTCGTCTCGTCGCGAATAAGCACGGGAAAATGTAGAAAATGGTTACCGAGGTGCTCTTGTCACTTTTGTCCTTCAGGTGAAATCTACACTGCGATGTTACAGGGAAGGAGAGATTTATCATGGATTTTATATTAATCGAAACAAGTGACAAGAATTTACTGAATAAACGGTTTATCAAATCTGATATCCAAGAACTTCTAGCTTGAAAAATCTAGCTGCAGCGGAGATAATTAAGGTTTGTGCATTAATCAGTCGAAATAAACCAGCTATTAATTAATTAGGACGTTTTTATTACAACAACAGGGAGAAGATCCTGACAGTAGGGTGCCATATTGCCCCAATATAGTCTTTGCACACTTTCCGGTGCATCGGGAAGGACGACACAGCAACGAGTAAAGACGAGCTGGACGATACGTGGATATAAGTGTATGAGGTAGCCGCGAGGAGGAGTCGATCGCACGTAGATATATATCTCGGAGCTCTCCCGCGGGGATATCTCCGTGAGATATCCTATGCTCGCTGAGAATTCGCCTCCGAGACCATTACCGCCCTCTTATACTTCTTACCGCTTCTTCTCTCCTCTCCTCTATTCTCTTATCCTCTTTACCCGTCTCATTCTCGTACGCGACTTCTCGCTTCATCCAGCAATTTAAACGCGCGGCAACCGACATTCGAAAACATCGCGATACCGACCGACCATTTTTTTGCTTTCCATTTTTTCCGAGCTTTTGGCCTTGTCACCTATCGTCATGGAGGGACAGTCGTTGAACAGTCAGGTAGGCTGATAGATCACGTTCCGGCAGATAAGATCGTAAGTATAATCGAACGTAAAGGATAATGGAGGAGAGACTGATGAAGGAAGAATTACTAGGGTTGTTAACGCAACGGATAGAAGTCGACTGTCAGTTGCGAGTCTACGTTATTGCCCAGCCTCAAAACTGTCAATCGACAATGAACCGTCTCCTTATCGTTTATAGCGTGAATTTATATTCACGCTATAAACGATATAAACGTTTATAGCGTGAATTTATATTCACGCTATAAACGATTCATGGCGAATGAAATCTTCAAAGGGACGGTTTTTAATCGCGATTTAAATTACAACCGTTTTTATCAAAAAGTTTCTTTTCAGGATTCGTCTTTGTGTAACAAGCTACTCGGCAGTTTTCGATGAGGAACAATCGTTTACTCGTTTTTCAACGATCGTACGTCCCGGATAAAATATCTTTTACGTTCGAGGATTGACGAACGAAAAAAAAAGACGACCGTGATACGAAAATGAAACGTCGAAGAAACGGAACGAGGTTTGAAGAGTGTGAAAAAGGAAAAAAAGAAACGAGACGGCTGTTACCATCTTCGATCGATGATATCTACGCTCGTAAATCCTCGTACCGGAAGTTATCACGTAACGGCAGAGTGTCGATTAAATTATAAGGAATTACAGAGGGCGTACTCGGGTGCGTAATGAAATTCGTTGAGGATAAAAACGGAAGAAAAAAAATGAAAAAGATGAAAAAAAAGAAAGAAAACGAAGAGGAGAAAGAAACAAAGAAGCCACGGAGGAGATAAATCGTCGAAGATAGGAACTACCGATAGGGACGATCATCGCTCGATGAGTCGCCATCGCGATCGTGATATATTCAACGAGGCTCTCGCATGGATCGGTTCGAATCCACTTTAGATCGGCCACGGTCTCTGTGACCGCCTACTTCTTCGGCAGGGGCGGGTCCTATCTCTCTATGAGTCAGGAGCGTATCGTTTTTAACATCGGCCAAAACGAAATCTCGATATTAACCGTTCTCGACGCTTGCGCTACTTTGCTGGAGGCGGACATGTTTTTTTCTTTTTTTTTTCATTTCTCGAAGCGTTCAAACGAAATTGATGGTTAATTTGGACTATCGGGGAGGCGCTTTATTCGCGTTCGAAGAATTCGATGGCGAGTGGAAAATTCGAGGATTCCAATTATTAAAAATGGATGTTGTAACAGTTATCGATTGCGCCGAAACATGAATCAACGATGATGGACTTTGAACAACCAGCGAGCTGCATTTTGATCCCAGATGGTCCATATTCCAACCAAAACTGATTTCGGATCTTCTTCAGCTATTTCAACCATATTTTACGCCACTGCTGGACAGAAACACTGCAAAATCTTCATCAAAATATATGAAACCGATCCGAAACGTGAGAGAAAGCTGGATGAGGTCGAACAAGCGGAGAACCGAGACCTACGATAAGAACATTCCTGGAAACGAAAATCATCGGTGACTCCCTGCTGATTCCCAAGTGTGGATGCGATGATGGTACCGGGACGGAAGAAGATGATCAGAATCGGTTGGTTCTTCGAAGTTTCCGGACGGTGAAACGATCGGATCTTGGTGGACTTTGAACACTCGTGCTCCAGGAATTATGACTGTACGACACGACCATGATCCGCGCTTCTTGTAATCGACAACCACACTTTGCCGGTGTTGATAGCAGGAATAGACAAATGTTTTTGCATATTCGGATCTGTGGGATAAATTGAAACGAAGATACAAATGAGGAGCCAGCACCATCGTTTTCGCGAACGAAAACTGCCTCACTGACTATGGGAGAACAATTGGAGCTTTTTTATGAACTTTTAATTATCAAGTTTTTGGAGAACGCCATTGTGGATTTTAAACGCGCTCGAACACTCGTGAGGAAACTCTTCCGCAAATGTTGGAGTTCCATAAATTACATTGATCACTCGTTTATCGAACGACAGATAAAACGATATTTCGAATCGTTTTGCGATCACCATCGAAAATCTTAGCATCGAAACGATCTTCGTATCGAAGATCCGACGACTCTAGATCTCTAAAAACAAACGTCTCCGAACCCTCAAATTAAATTTAACACCAAAACAGCAAACCCTAAAATAAATAAAAATAAACAATCGAATAAAAGTAAAAATAATGAAAATGGGAAATAAGTAAAAATAAATTGAGTCGATTCGGATCGTGTGAATCCGAATCGTTCGAAAATCAGCGAGGAGTCCAGTAGTCGCGCTTCGCTCCAGCAAATAATCCGCCTCTTCGAATAAACGTATTAACCAATCGGTGATGCGACAGGTAAACGTTCAATTTCTGAAGGCATAAATCGTGAATGGTCCGGAGGTAAACGATCAGTCGATCGTTCATACCGTTTGGCTCCAAGCAGGCTGGTAAGGCTCGTGCGATCTTGAAAGTAAAAAAATGCGGTTGCCTCGTCTCGGAAAGGTTCACGGGCCCCCCCCTCATCAAAAGAGGTTACCTAAGGTGCTTCGTACGCTCCTGAAAGGCGGTGGTGAGGCCGTGAGGCCAAAGACGAGGACTTGTCCAAGAGAGACTCGAGGAGAGCACACCGTAGGAGCCCGTAAGCAAAAGCTGTCCAGGCAGTGGCAAAGCGGCTCAACATTGAACGAGTCAGTGTGTGCGCGCGCGGGCGCGTTCGTGAGTGTATCGCGGGGTATTGGTGTTACACGGTCCGCGCGTGCGACTCGTCCCAGACAAACAGACTCTCGGCACTGGGCTCTGTTGGTTCATTGCGGACTGCCAGCTCTCAGAGTCCAGTGGTCAACGAGACTCGTCGGTAGCGGTATCCGCTTAAGAGTATTTATTCCCTTCCTGTCACTCGCGACTTTTACTATCTATCGTCCCATTCCTTATTCAACGATAAACCCAAACGAAAAAAAAAAGGATATCCCATATAAAAAGGCCAATTCCGGAGTATCTTCGTTCCCCGCGCAAATATTTCTTCGTTGCGTGTGGGACCGGCTTTCTGGAATGCTAATTCTTTTGTGATGACCGGTGTCTTGATGTCCTTATGAGACGGGACACGCGAGTGCGCCTACGGTGATACTCGACTCCGGGATAAGTGTGCCGGAAGTGAGCTCGATGCTGCTGGTAATATCAACTCGGAAAGAAAGAAGTTACCGAGGGTGGTGCGTCGTTCGGATACGATATTCCCGGTGAATCGAAACGTTACGGGGAATACCGCGCAGGCGCTCTACCGATCGCCGCGAACGAAAATCGGCAACGGAAACTCACGAGTGATCGTTCAAACATCCACAGCGGTCCGGTATTGCGATCGCTGGTATACAGAAGAAATATATAGAAAGATCGGTGGGACTCGGTTATCTCAAAAAGATCGGTATTCTTGATCGGTATGAGCAGCGTGGATTTCGAAGCTTCGTTGAAACCAAGATCGATTAAGAGTATCACGTGACTTCCGAGAAATCGAGAAAAATCGAGTTCGATCGGTACCGGAAGGTGCTTCGATCGAAAGAAGCTGCCGATCCGGGTAAGCCTGATATCGAGACAACAAAGACGTGCTCACCGAGAACAAATGTGATCCAAGCTAAAAGCGTGATCCGCGCGATCGAAAAGAAAAAAAAAAAAAAACAACATTGCACGGTACTCCCGTTCGGAGATCGGACCGATATCCGATCGGAGAATAGGGAAACCCAAGATTCGCGAGAAATCGACGAGCCGCGATATCGTATCGGTATCGAAATACCGATCGCGCGAGTTGACCGTGATAAACGTCAGTTCGGTAAGCTGGTTGTGAATCGCCGGGACGAGAATCGTCGAAACGCCAACGAGGAACGAGGCTTGCGAAGTGGACCGCCGGGTGGCGATAACCTCCGTGGTGGAGGGTGTCCGGTCTAGAAAAAGACCCGAGACGAAGACGCGAACACGAAAGAAAACTCATCAGGATTATCGTCCAGTCGAGACTGGGCTGAAAAAAGTGGAATAACGAAAACTAAAAAGAAATCCTCGATCGTGACAACAACGATCGAAAAAGTACGATTCTCGTCGGGTCCCTCTTTTTTTTTTTTTTTTTTAAGGGTGAGCGAGGAAAGAGACGGTGCGTTGAAAAAAAACCTAATAAAAATCGAACGTGAAATGAACCGATTCGCGTCAACTCGGATCGCAAGAAGGCCGAGAAGTTTCTTCTGCGGTAAGCCTCGCGGTCTCGTCGTCTTGTTCGTCGCGACTTTCGTCGATCTCGCGAGTATCGCGTTATCGGCACGTATGAGCGGCCTCTACGTCGACAACGGTTACGATCAAACGGTCGTTCACAGAGTTGTTTCGCAACGTGAGAAACGCGAGGTCGAACACGAGATATTGAACCTTCTCGGGCTACCGGATAGACCGAGAAGCGTCACCGGCAAACTTCCCCAGGTCCGTAGATCGGCGCCAAAATTTCTTCTCGACATTTACGAGAATACTCTCAATTCGGGCGACGATACAAACTCGGGATCCTCCCTGATATCCGGTAATCATCGTCGGAACGGCAATTCCGGCGAATTCGATCTTACCGGTCAGGATCTCCGGGCGATCGATCAGAGCGACGTTATCATGACCTTTGCCGCTCACAGTAAGTCTTCCATCAACGTTTCTTTGATCCGTCTCACTTCTCAACGTATTCCATCCAATTCTTCAACTCTAGCCATTCGAAACCGATGTCTTCCGATAAATAAAAGCTTTGAGCGGACGAAATCCCCGATCCGGTAAATTCGTTATTTGATTGATCATTGCTATTGACTTTTCGGCGATTTCCGATAAAACGATCGGTGAGATTGAATCTATTTTTGATGAACCGATCGGGCGACTCGTGCACGCTTAATCGGCGGTGCGCGTGAACGAATCCTTTCCCCTATACGGAGGACATCGAGACACTTGCTAATGCCGCGTTACCTCGATAGCTAGGGGAAACATATTATTGAGAAAAGATTTTGCATCCGATCGATATGTATGGCCATGTGGGTTTTCACGAAGCTTGGATAATTGGAACGCATCGACGATGAATTTTCTTCATTTTTTTCTTCATACTTGGGAAATTTTATTTAAAAACGACAATCATGCAAAGATTCTTTAGGATTTTCAATCAGTGCACTCGACAAAAAATTGCGAAATGTGATTTTAGGTAATAATGAAAATAAGAAATTCAACATAAATTCGTATCGAGATCTTATTCGATGTTGAAACGATTATTGTTCGAACGCAACGATATTTATTTCATTTATTTATCATTGCTGTTTTCATAATAATTTAAATAATAATTTAAATAATAATAATTTAAATAATAATTTAAATAATAATTTAAATAATAATTTAATAATAATAATGCATTTTATAACAATAATCTTTATCCAAAGCTAACTATTATAAAACTTTCTTCCAGTTCTTGCATTTTCTCCTAATTTAATTAGTAAATTTTCCTTCAAAGTGAGCCAAGGCATAATAAAGACAAACTAAATACGAAAAATATCTGATAACGTTAAAAAACATTATAGACACGTGTGCCAACACACAAAACAAAAATCGAATGTACATAGTCCTTGAACTTTGAAAAAGTCACTTTATTTTTTGAACGAATCTCGGTATGTATCCACACCTCCCCTCCTCCTCTCGCTCTCCGTAATTTTTTTCATTTAATTTGATCTTTGATCGTTATCTTTCGCGTGTACTTGTACGGAGGTTTATTCGAGTGAATGAACGCGGTACGGAGGTATCCGAGCAGGAAGATCCAAGTACGGTGGGGACGTAATCTCGATGAGATCGAACGATCCGTCTCTCCGGTCGCGAGACAACCGATACGTGCGCGACATCGAAGAGACTCGTTTCGATCGAACGTACACTCACGTATGCCCTCGCGCGCGGTCCCGCACGTGTGCCTCTCTCTCTCTGTCTCTCTCTCTCTCCCCGTACGTGAATCCGTATATACGTCGCAGATATACTCCGTCTCTTCCTTTCTTTTTGTTTGTTTCGTTCAAGATCCTTCGAAACTTCGGTATTCACCGCACGTATTTCTTACATGCGTAAATACGTATATACATATATATATATATATATACGTATATCTATTCCCGTACATAAGAAGATCGTCTCGCGTATTTTCACGTTTCCTCGTGATAATTTATGTACTCGAGGACTCGACGAGTCGCGTATTTGTTTACAGATGCTCTGCTACCTCGCGTTGCACTTTTTCACCAACCAAAGTTATTCCATTCCTTCCGTGATCGTGAATTTCTCGCCGAGCGTTCGAACTCGCGGGAAATTGCAACGCGCTATCCGATTCCAATCGAAACGCTTTTTTTTTTTTTGCGGGGCGAAGAGGAGGGGGCGTTGGGAGAGATGCAAGAGTTTCAATTGGTTTGCACGTACGAGGAGCGAAAACTCAGTGCGTGTTTCAAGTTCGATCGATAGAGAGAGAGATAACAAAAAATTCATCCTGCCAAAATGACGTCGTCGATTTTTTTTTTTACTTCGACTGATTTTGTGTGGAAACCTAAATTTTGGACGTTTTTTAAGCTTGATATCAAGAAAAACGGGAAATATTATTTTTATCAACCGTTTTTGTTTTTTTTTCTGTTTCTTTTTGATTTTTATTTATTTATTTATTTATTCATTTGTCTATTTATTTATTTATTTATTTATTCATTTGTCTATTTATTTCTTTATTTATTTATTCAGTTGTCTATTTATTTATTTCAATCCTTATCCAAAGTCTTTAATTTCTCAAGTCGATGTCGTAAGTGTTCGATGAGGGTAAGAAAAAAAGTAATGAATCAGGGTTTTCCCACTTCGTATTAAATTTGAAGTTTCTTTTCGTAAGGCTCATCCCTTAACCCAGTAATTTTTGTTTCTCCTACCGTTGCACACGATAAAACGGGAATTGAAATTTAACAAATTTAAAAAAATGGAAAATTCGTTGGTAAAATTCAAGTGAGATTAAAGCTCGAAACGTAAATTCTTATAATCCAATTTCTCCAATATCTTTAAACAAGCATTCGTCGCGAAAAACTTTCGATCATTTTTTAAACTCCTCATTTAGAAGTCCCTAATAAAAATACGAAAAAAAAAAATGTTTCAGACCTTTAATGCTAAAAATGAAGAAATGAAAATAAAAAAATGATTCCTCAGAGCCGATGCAAACTCGAAGATGATAGAATCCAATGAAAAACTTGGTTCGACGAACGTACGACTTTCTCGCAATGTGACGAAACGGTTAAAAATCGAAAGCGTCTAATAAACGTCTTAACGCTGATAGATCCGTCTTCTTTTGGTAAACTATTTACGGAAGGTGAGAGGTAGCGAAGGGAAAGAGTTTTGTCCAATTTGTCGATGGAGGACATAGTCGATGACCACGTCTGTGGTCTCGAGATGATCCTTCGGAGAGATCGCACACGCACGAGAAAATTGAGCTATTCAAGAGTGCTCGCGGCTGATACATCGAACAAGAAATGAGAGAGAAAGAGAGAGAGAGAGAGAGAAGAGGTAGATAGGAGGTTGAGCCGTAGAGATCGAACCTCTCGGAGGGCCCCAGGGTCCCAAAACTCGGCCCATATATTATCCACCTTTTCTGTGTCAGAGTCCTCTCTTTCGAGGATACCAGTGTATACCCAAAAAGGACTGACAGTTCTAAAGGCGAATCGGAAACTCGAAGAGCCTAAAAACTACGCCCTTTTCAACGAGTCAATATCTCTTAACTCTCGTGTGTATAAAGAGACGGTGTGTGCGAGCTTCGGGTAAAAATGTCTCAACTTGCTCGATTTCTTGTCCTCCGCATCGCCCGATATTTATTTTCTTTAAAGTTCTCTTATTGTCTCACGCCTGTCAATTGATAATATCTATTCTCGACGAGTACCGAAAAACGAGATTCAAGCTCTTCCTCGTTCGCGTATTCCAACAATTTTCGTAAAGTATCAACCTTCGGATTTATTTCCTTCAGCCAATAGAGTCATTGATTGGTCGTTTAACGAAGAACCTTGAAAAACACGGATTTTTATGTCGATCTTTCATGATTTTAACGAGGATCCTGATCCGGAACTATATAGCGTAACAAACCCAAACAAACCCAAACCAACTCGATTTCTACCTAGAGTTCGCTGTGTACTTGGAAAACCTCCAGCAACTCCAGCTTATACCGATAACCCAAACAAATCCAAACAAATACTCGAATATAACGAAACTATTGATGACACCAAAAAAAAAAAAAAACACTTATAATAGAACATTGCACAAGTTAATCGCATTTTGAATTATTCGCGAGTTAAAGAGACCCTCGTCGCAAGAGAAATTCCATTACAGCTTCGATTTGGAGGATTATCGAAACACGATCGAAAATAATGTTGGTGACTCGAGAGATTCCGTTCAATCGGGACCCAATTGATATCAATGAATCGTGGGGTACGATAAAACGAGAGAAAGCGAGAGAGGAAAAGGGAGAGTGAAAGATCAATGCGTGGATGAAAAAACTGAGGTAAGAGTCCTGAAAAAGGCGGGGGGAGGTTCCCTCGAGAAAAGATGAGACAAAAGAGTAGGGGTAAAAAACAAAAGTCCGGAGGGGGCTCGGGGGTCCCAGAAACGGTTCCCAAGGGGCCCCGCAGAGCTATTCGGACCACCCCGAGTTTGGGCCTTCCTCTTCGTCTTCTATACGTACACCGGCGGTTTCCCTCTCCCTCTCTCTTCGCTCCCGGCAATCAGGTGCCGTCGGAATGCGACCTTTCAAAAAAAAAAAAAAAGCAAAAAAAAAAACAAAAAAAGGAGAGCCAAAAACAGAGACGAATAAACGTCTTGGCGAGAAGGACGGAAAACGTGAACGAGGAGGAATGGAAGAAACAAAACAAATTTTTTGCCCTTATCCGACCCGGCCAAGAACATTAGGCATTACTTAGCGAGCCGAAAAGGCCCTTGGCTCATGTCCCTTCTAAATTCATCCTTCTGTATACAGGGTGTTCCGCGTCCCGAATTTAACAAATTCGATTATCCAATTTCCGACCACATTCGCTTTTTGTTTCACCACGGAAGATCCAACGAAAAGCCAACACTTTCGTTCCCAACAGAGATATTGTAAATAATTGCAAACAGTAAAAATGAAAAATGAAAATTGTAATAACAAAACTCATAGCAACTTTAAATAGTGGGAAATATTTTTACAATCTAAAAAAAAACATTTTTTTTGTTAATGAAAAAAAAAAAACTAATTTCACGAATGATCGTATTGATTACAATAATAAAACTAATGATAAGAAATACCATCAATAGTAAGAATAATGATAATATTTTTCATAATTTTAAATTGTTATTATTAGTATTATATTCATTTATAGTATTTTTAGCGTATCGAAAATGGTCATGAGAGGAATAACGATAACGGCAATAACATCTAATAATAATAATTACAATAACAATGATTAAAAATCCTATAAATAATAGTAATAATTTTAATCCTTTACAATTGACTTTACGATAATTATTCTCTTAACCAATTAATTTCAATATTTATTATTTACATCAATATAAAAAAAAAAAGTACTCGGAATCCGAAATAAATGTTTTTGTTGAATTCCGACGGTGCAAATATCGTACGAACGGTGAATTTGAGTTTTCTTCGTAAATGTTAGCGCCGCGGTGAAAACCCCGCGTCGCGGATTCGTTATTAAGACACCCTGTAGCTAAAATACACAATCTACATATACAGAGGTAAATACTTATAGAAACGGTGGAATACGCGTGTGCGTGAAAGTTTTCAGGTAGCGCCGGTATCCATGAGAGGAATAAAAGAACGATTTCACGGAGCGAATCCTCCATGGCTCGTTATAGAATCAAGGATTTCGTATCTATTTGCTTTTCATCTGTCCCCCTCCACTAATTCTCTCTTTTCGTCTCTTTCTTTTATCTTATTCGTTTCGCTCGAACTTTTATTGTTATTAATCGACGCTGGACAAGCTGTTTGGAAAAATAAACTCACCAGGGTGGCCATTGTGTGCCATCGTTTGTTTATGTGTGTCTGTGTTAAGTGTGCGTGTTTTATTTCTTGTTCTCTCTTTCGTCAGATCATCATGTACCCGGGGTGAGACACGAACGTGGCAAGAGGCTGTGGTTCGATGTTTCCGAAGTACCACCGGGCGAGAATATTATCGGTGCTGAGCTCAGGCTCTACAGGAGCGTGGAAATAAAGCACCGAAAAAATCGAGGCTCTTCGTACATGGTGACTGCTTATCGGGTCCTCAGAACGGAAGATGGGTAAGCGCCATCTCGTATACGTTTTTTTTTCACTGACGTTAAAACGTGCGAGATTTGTTCGAAAAGTAAACTGACTTTTTTTTATTTTTATCATAAAGTATTTATTTATTCATCGATATATATATATATATATATATATATATATATATATATATATTTCGTCCCCTTCGAAGTAATCCTAATCAGGTGTGGTATTTTCTCTTTATTTTTATATTTTACTTCTAACGGAACTGAAGCATAATATAACAGGTTTGGTAAAAAAAAAATCAAATTGGGTGACTTTCAATTTTTCTCGGCAAGTATTTCTTTATTTATTGATATTTATATCGTCCCCTTCGAAGTTATCTCAAACAGATATGGTATTTTCTCTTTATTTTATTTTTATATTTTACTTCTAAGTGAACTGAAGCATAATGTAACAAATTTGGTAAAAAAAAAATCAAATTGGGTGACTTTCAATTTTTCCCGGCAAGTATTTCTTTATTTATTGATATTTATTTCGTCCCCTTCGAAGTTATCTCAATCAGATATGGTATTTTCTCTTTATTTTATTTTTATATTTTACTTCTAAGTGAACTGAAGCATAATGTAACAAATTTGGTAAAAAAAAAATCAAATAGGGTGACTTTCAATTTTTCTCGACAAGTATTTCTTTATTTATTGATATTTATTTTGTCTCCTTCGAACCAAATATAATAATAATTACAATAATAATTACTTGTGCCATGATTTTGTCTAATTGTCGATGAACTTCTGATACGCGTTTTTTTATTAAATCGCTTAAATCCTGCATAATTGTTATTCTCCATTTCTGCATTTCCATCGTTTTCTCACGTGACGATCCTGCCTGTATTCCGCGTAACTTTCAGCGTCCGTGAATCGTCCACTCGAGATTATTGCCTCTCGCTTGCACATTATAGTTGTTTCGTTGTTGACCGTCCCTCACAGACGAAATCCTGGGAACCGTCCGGTTTTGTTCGCGTGTAATTTTTGACATCGCCATCGGTCCGAAGGCGCCTAATTAGTGGGGATCCTTGGTCATATACGTGTGTATACCCAAAGATCGCAGGATCTAACTCAGGTATAGACGCGCTCAGAGAACGGATCCCGATTTAACGATCCTTCGCCATGAGTATCCTTCCCATCGCCAACTTTCTCATTTCGTTCACGAATCTTGTGTTTTAGTCTTTCAAATGTTTTTACCAGCTTTATTAAACGCGTCAATATAATTATAACACGATGTATAATAATTATTAAATTAATTACTATGATTCTTTTTTTTTTTTTTTATTAATTTTACTATTATATTATGACCGTTGTATTGTCAATGAAAAAATATGGTAAATATTAGAAAGTACCACTCCCACTAAAAAACGGGAAACCAAACAAATGAACCCAAACAAACCCAAACAGACACGAAAAATCGGCTCGATTCTGACAGGAGTTAAATTTACGAATATTTACCTAAAATATATGTAGTTAATATTTTCTTCGGAGTTTTTCTTATATTCTTTTTATTTGTGAAACGAGGCCATAAATAATTCAAGAAGTTCGAGCTATGTATAATTCGCGCTCCTTTACTAATATAATACACGCGAGACCTTTAACTTCATATACAAGCACGTAGAGATACGTAACATGATGCGGTAGACGTCGATTCCACCTCACGTTCCTCTCATTCTTTCCTCCCCCCCCCCTTCTTCCTCTTTCCCTCTCCCTCCTTCCCTCTTTCCCTCTTGGTACTTCTCATATGGTACAGGAAACGCTATTCCGTAAATTGAGGTAAATTAGTCCTGGGTACGTGTGTCCAAGCATCCGTGTGTTGTTTTACGTGGATTCTCTTTCTCTCTCTTTTTCTTGGTTGCCCTCGAGTCTGGAGCGGGCGTGTTGAACCTACGCAGTTTCCAGCCCATCACGAGTCGCATTCACAGATATACCGATGAAATATAAAACACCGCGACGTCAGAGCCCGCGAATTTTTTTTCTCTTTTTCTAAAAATACCTCCGCAGCCTCCTATCACTTTGTTTCATTCCGCACCCTGATACGCCCTTTTTCTATTAATCACTCTTTGTGAATCTCTTCTTGATTTATTTTCTCTCGTCCTCATTTTTTTCTCTCCACTAAATTACGATGGTTAATTTATATACTTTGCTATCGTAATTTTTGCATAACTTTAACATTTACGATAACTCAGTAAATCTCATTTTATTTACGTTTATTAATTTTCGAAGCGCGATGTTGGAAAGTGATCAAGGACACGTAGAAGATCAACGTAACCTTCAAAATTTTTCCGTTTTCTCATCTTCGGTCCAGTCGTGCAACGCCAAAAAATTGAAATTCAATCAATGAAGAATTCAGAGATAGAGATTTGCGCTTCTATTTAACAATGAAAACGTTTCATCCACGTGTCATATGTTTTACGTGTCCTTAAGTCTTAAAACACGAAATACGCGTTTCTCTCTCCATTTTTTTTTCTTCATTTTCTTCCATAAGGATTCTCAAGGATCTTCCGTCAAATTCACGAAGAAGGATTACTCGTATTTCTGCTGCTGGTCGTTTATCAAAGATATATGTGCCACCCATCCATCTTCGACTTCCACGAAGTTGCTTTCCTTTTTTTTTTTTTGTTTTTTTCCCTTTTTTATTCGTGTATCTTTCACCATAAGTTATAACCGTTCACGAAGAATGGTCGATCTTCGAACGGGCATTTTTCTAGCTACAAATATTTGACATACTCCGGTTGGTCTTCGGACCTCTTGATACGTTCGTTTGTCTTTTCTTCGAATGACCGATCGTCCGGTATATCTTGAGAGAAACACGCATGTGCGCATGCGTAAAAATTTTTTGCGATTTTTTTGCCCCCTTCCCTCCCCTTCACTACGACGCCCCACCGTCGACGAGACGACAAAGTGTCGACACGACGAGCCTCTTCTTTCATCCCGCGTGCCTCAGTGCAAACCTGCGGTAGAAAAATTTAGCGTTGGCCAAATTGCATTCCGGTTGGAACCCCCCATAGCAAAGAGACTTATGATCACAACCGTGCAAAATGAAACGTCTCGATCAATATTTCGCACCCCTGAATGTTGAGACCTTTCTTTCCAACTTTTTTAATCGTTCGAGGAGATTTTCGCTTTTCTTCATTTCAAAGACGCACGATTTGACAATTTTTTGACCAATGAGTTCGAAATGTTGAATCGTTTTTGATTTTTTTTTCATTTTTAAGAGTTTGCCTGTCGTGACGATCCGAAAATCGGAGTTATTAGTGAAATCTGATTTTTAAAGAAAAATAAGGATAATTGAAGTCGAATTTGACGACGTGACGCTTCTTCCAAACAGAATTGTCCCAATTTTTTAAATTTAAGTCATGCATTTGGATCGTTTTATAATTATTTATAATACCCAAACAACATCGATAAACATTAAGTTTTTCAATTATTGCTGATTTATTAAAACCTTCAATCAAACGTGTCGAGTGATTTTCGTAAATATCCCCTTAAAAAAAAAATATAACGTCACGAAAGCGTATTTTAGGACGATGAATCAATATAGAGAAATGTAATTGTCTTCCTCTTAATTCGCGATATCTCGGCGAAGTATCCGGAAGATTGCTGTGATTCACTACGAATCACCGCAAAGTACACAGGGATCAGGTTTTTGTCGTTGCATAAGACGTATCTGTCGTTACGGGCACGTAATTGACGAGGAATTAAGATTGAACGTCGAGCACGTTTTCTCAGTTATTACTCTTATTATTATTATTATTATCATCACACTTATTACCACGATCATTATTATTATTTTTATATTTTTTTTACAAAATTACATAAAATCCTATAAAAATTAATTATAAATGCTATTTTTATTGCATTCGTTATTTCAATAAATTATTATATGTTTTTGTAAATAATCATTGTCCTACATCACGTGTATTATTATTATTCTTATCAGTATTAGGAACTTTACAAATTTATATTACGAAATCAAGCCAAGCATTCCATTATAATAATTACAATTAATTATATAACATTATTATTATTATTATTTAATTATACGACTTTATATTAATCACTTGTATTAATAAATTAATTTATTTCTAAATAATATTATTGTTTTATGTAATTATTCTTTCAGTAGGTTATAAAAATAATGTAAATAATATTAATAACAACAATTTTATATATATAATCATATCGTATATAATAATAATGATAAAAATAATAATAATTATTATTATTATTATATATAATTATTATATAACAATAATAATTATTATTTTATAGGATTTTGAAATTCAACTTAACGAGTCTAAAAATCGACGTTTTTTTTTGCTCTCTTCCATCGCACTCTCAGCACTCGAGAATTGCAGTACGTGGATTCCACAAATACTACGGTAGGCAGAGAGGGATGGCTGACGTTAAACGTGACGGAACCACTCCAGCATTGGGTCAACAATCCCGAAGGCAATAGAGGACTCTACCTGTCGGTTCATCCGGCAGATCGTTCCGGTGAGTCATTTATCCGTGGCATGCGGATCAATCTTCGATCCTTTCCCAAATAAGGTTGATCAATTTCGCCGAGCGATTGGTCAAACTTTACTAAGTGTTTTCGCATTGAGCGTACGAAATACGATTGCGATTGAGAATTTGGTGGATGGAGGTGACATTCATACATTCATGCATAAACATGTACAATTATAAATATACACAAACATGTACATTCATACATTCATGTATAAACATGTACAATTATAAATATACACAAACATGTACATTCATACATTCATGCATAAACATGTACATTCATACATCCATGCTTAAACATATACATTTATGTATTCATGCATAAACATGTACGTTCATACATTTATGCATAATCATGTACGTTCATACATTCATGCATAAACATGTACATTCATACATTCATGCATAAACATGTACATTCATACATTCATGCATAAACATGTACATTCATACATTCATGC